>CAEGAF010017057.1:0-22748 GCA_903067075.1 Micropoecilia bifurca
AATATTTTTATTTCACATGTTGACAGAGTGTTAAAAGGAGGTTTAGGGTCACTTCTTGAAAAGACTTGTGACTTTAATCTCAGAATTCTGAAAGAAAAAGTCTGAATTATATATATATTAAAAAAGTCAGAATGACTATAAAGTCAGAAGTCAGTTTCTTGAGAGAAAAAGTCAGGATTATGAGAAAGGTAATAATTTTTTGATTGTCAGAATGACTAAAGTCAGAATCTGCCCTTTTTTCTCAGAATTCGACCTCTAGAGAAAAGTCAGAATTCTGAGAAGAAGTCAACTCTGATGTCAGTGACCTTCAACCTCTTCACAGCATAAAACTTTGCTTTTAAACATAATTGTTTCAGTTGAGATAAAAACAGAATTAAAACACTTAAACTCTAAAACATTACCTTCTTTGTCTACAGCACACTTGAGTATCTTTTCCGTAATAAATGGCTTGATGAGTACACAAGGGCGATCTTTGTAGAGTTCACCGTTTACAATGCAAATGTGAACCTCTTCTGCATCGTCACGCTCTTGATGGAAACCCCAGCCGTAGGTGAGGAGTCCTCTTCTAAAGACCTGCAGCTTTATTAAACATCATCTTCTGGAAAATGCAGACTTATTTCTTCTTTTTCTGTGTTAGTAAATCACGTCTTTAACTTTGCAGGAGCATTTCAGTTCTACACTGATCTGCAGGCTGTTGGTCTTTACCCATCAACAGGGGGGCTTTACTTCTTCGTTATGGCTTCCGAGATCATTTATTTGCTTTTCATTCTCTACTACATGTTCAAGCAGGTAAACACTTTAGTTATTCACTTTAATGCTTTGTAAATCCTGGCAGTGTCTACACAACTAAATGAAATCACTGCCAAAACAAAGAAGATTTAGACACTTTTGTATCACTAGTACAATTGTGCTGGAGTTTTTTTCTGGGATCTGCAGTTAAATTTCCGCACCTTCCATTGTTTTTAACACCTAAAGACCTTAAATTTATTTCCATCTACTCAACTTTGCGTTAATGTCTTTAGCAAACCTTTCATGGCTTATCCTCTATGGGAAGACTGTCAATTATTGTCTAATAGACAACTTTTGTTCTAATTTAAATTGATATAGTATTTTTCATTAGCTTCAGGCTAAAAAATATTACAGAGATAGTCTGAATTACATCACAGTTTGTGTAATAATGTTTGTACGTGAGTTTCCCTGAGTTTAAATTATTTTAAATGATTTGCCCAAATGAATTGACTTTGCAATGAGATTCCAGTTTATGATGGGCACCTTCATACCCTGAGGTATGGAAGAGGATTAGGGACATCGAAAGAAAATAATAATAATTCTGACTTTAAAGTCAGAATTCTTTTTTTATTTTTTTCGGTGGCCCAAATCCTCTTCCGTACTGAGGAGGCAGGAAGTCATGGATTACTCATTAAAAGTCTCTCCAAACTCTGATCAAGTGAAAAAATATTAATTTTAAAAAGAGCTTGAGCTACATTTATTTTATAGAAATTCATATTTTATAAAAGAGAAGTCAGTTATAAAGAAATTTGTCTTTTATAAAAAGAGAAGTCAGTTATGAACCCATTTATTTCTTCACTGAGTAAATGTGCTTGGTTGGTAAAGACAAAGTGTGGAGTTGCCTGAGGCGTGTTTTGTTTTTTTTTTCAGTTGTTTTAATACTCTTTGGTCCACGAACCTAATTTTCCAGCAGACAGCTACAAAACCTCCCTTTAATCTGGATTTCCAGTAGGCACTGTGTGCCACCCGGGATTTTTGATTTCTGTCTGTTTTGCTAATAGCACCGGTGTAGAACATGCCACTTATGTGTTTTACTAGATCAGTCTAACAAGATATTTCTTAATTCTGCAACTCTACTATCATGAATTTTAACTTATTTTTTCTGCAAATCCAGTACTTAGATATACAGCAGCTATTGTCACATAAGAAAAAGCAATGCACTCTTGGCAGATCTTTTTCTGGCTTTAATAACAGCAATCTTCTATCATTCATAATTATGCTACATATAACGTAATGATGTACTTTCACCTCCTTCTCCACTATTAATGGTAATTTAACTCCTGTCAGACATGCTGTTTTGTTTAATTTGCAGTACCTTGAGACTTTTATGTTGTCCTGGGCTGAAAAACTGAGAAAAAGACATTTGGACAGAGAAAATGTCTGAAAGGGAAAACTTATCTGTTCACTTTGCACAGGCAAAGTGAACAGATATTTGTTTATATTTGTTACACTCATGAATTTTTTTTATTTTATTGTGTTTTTTTATGACCAACACAAGCAACTGGACAGAATACACTAATATAAGAGACTGTTTTTGAAAGGCGTTCTTTGAAAAACACTTAGGCACAGTTCAATTTAATGTGAATTCTTAATTTTACATCTGGGCTGAGTAGATCTTTACACTCTATGCTACTGGATTAAAGCCCATTTTTCTTATTTAGTTTCAAGAACATTCCATTTACACCAACTCAGAATTTAATAAGAGGCACTAAATTAGCAATAAACCATTCTGTTTTTATTGTAATCACAGATTTGAATGTTCAGAAGATTTTTTAAGCCTTTTGTTTGGGAAAATCAAATAAAAATAATTTGCTCCAGTCATTAGTTAAAAAATATAAATTTTTATTACAATCACAGGCCAAATTACTGAAGCAGCATCGTTGGCTTTACTTCAAGAACAAGTGGAACCTTCTGGAGCTGAGCATCATCCTGCTGAGCTGGAGTGCCACTGCGGTTTTCATTCAAAGGACTCTGCTTGGAAACCGTGATATGAAATTCTACCAAACCCACAAAGACCAGTGAGAGCAGCATTCAAATCTACCTCATTGTGTTATCTAACTACATAGACCGTGTTTATAATCTAAAATGTTAAACTCAGTGAAACTCTGCTTCTTTTAATAACTCACCTGTTTCTGCCCTTGTAGATTTGCCAGTTTTCGTGAAACTGCTGCAGCTGACTCCGTTCTTCAGTATTTGGTTGCTTTCTTGGTTCTTCTGTCCACTGTCAAACTGTGGCATCTTCTCAGACTGAACCCCAAGATGAACCTGATCACGGCTGCCCTGCATCGAGCCTGGAATGACATCTCGAGTTTTCTGCTCATCATCGTGATCACGCTAGTGGCGTACTCAGTTGCAGTGAGTACCTTGCTAAACTTTCATCTTGCAATCATCCCTCCTGGCTAATTAGATGAACTAGCATGAATTTTAAATGCTAATTAAAGATATAGGGTTGTACGTTGAAGTAAAAAAAAAAAATCTGCTTCTTCTCCAAACCTTTTCCCATCCAAATAAATAGTAGAGATAAAACAATTCAAATTAAAGTTATTTAATTTGTATATGTTTATTTTAGAACGTTTTGATATGCAATTTGCACATTGCAGGAGATAATCGTAATTGAACAAATATGCTAATTTCACTCTTACCTTTCTCGCTTGACTACGTTTGTATTATTACATTAAAAAAATCTGAATATGGATGTGATTGTGCAGGGTTATGAAAAGGACTTTTGGATTGTATCAAGAGTATAACATGATAGAACAAAGTCATCATTGCTTTAAACTTGCACACATTTTCTGTATGGAGGTTTTACTGGTTCAAAATTGTGACAAGAGCAGACAAAAATCCAGGGTAAACTTACCAATAACATTGTTGGGCCCCTTGCACATAGAGATCGGCGTTTTGATCATGTGGATGTGTGCAACTCACAGTCGTGGATGTCTTAGAGGAAGATAAGTCGAGTTTTACAGGCATTACATTGAGCAAAGAGAACAGAGGAAACAGAGGAGGAGCAGGGAAGCATGCAGGCAGAGGTTTATAATATTTCTCAAATCTGACATCCGGACTCATTAAAAACAACTTCAGAGCTGCTGTTGGATCAACTTAAATACAAAACACACATTTAGGATTTTGTGTGCGTAATTCCTTTTGATTGAACTTGCTAAGATATGTAAACAGAGTACTGATTCTGGTTACAATTATTTCATAAAATAGCACAAACCTGCACAATCTGTGCAGAGACCTCCCTCACCTGCATTGATCTCATTCTATTAGTTGATGAAAATATTGATGTTTCCTGCTTAGACCCAAACTGATGAAAAAATGAGTAAAATGCAATAAAAACTTAAAGCACCTTTAATTATTTAGTTTTATTGTCTAGTCACAAAACATTGAATATTTCTAACTTCTACTTTTATTTGTAAGTTATTCTTTATTTATAATTAATGTGATTAAAGAAAAACATTGTTTTAGTAAATTACTTTTAAATGATCCGATTTAAGACTTTAATTTGTCTTAAATAACTTCAGAGTTTCATGTGTCAATTGTTACATGTCATCTTTTCAGAGCAACGTGATTTATGGCTGGGAGATTTCATCTTACAAAACCTTTTTAGATTCTCTTCTGACCATCATCAGTCTGCAGATAGGCATCTTTAACTATGACCAGGTAAACGCTGTGATTTATGACTGCATTTAATCCATTCTTCAGACTGATGTTTTACAGTTAACTGCACTCTGTCTATTCCACTGAACTGCATTATTCTAAAATAAAAACAATGTTTACTGAGGTGTTTTACTCAGCTGAATCATTTTCCAGGTTTTGGATGGTCACCTGGTCCTCGGCGGATTGCTGTTTGGCTCCTGTATTGTCTTCATGACGTTTGTGATCCTAAATCTCTTCATTTCAGTGATTCTTGTATCGCTAAACTTGGAGCAAAAGTATCACAAGGTAACACTAATTTTAAAATTCTTTACTTGGTTAACTGTTTTTATCTCATTTCAGAATATCCAAGTTTAAGAATATTGTACTTAAATTTTAAGCAAAATTTAAGTACAATATGTTAGAAGCTACATATGGTGAATTCTCTGAGGAGAAAAAATGTGATTTCTGCGTTATTAATCAGCCAATCACTGGTCATTGAAAATTTGGCCTGTTTCCATCACCAGTTGATTTCTGGGTGCTGTATCTCTGATTATGCATGCATGAAAAGTAGCTCTGCTTTATCATGTTAACACTTCTAATTCAAACTTCTTTAAAAATCCGGTCACAGTCTTTGCATGGCCTTTACAGTAGAAACTGTCCATCAACTGCAGATCAGAGAGAGTGTATTAAAATCTGAAAACTGCAAAGAAGAACTCAAAATATAAAACTGAACTGGGCTCCAAATCTGACGAATAAAAAATGGTTTCACCTTTGAAAAGCAAGCAACAGAGAACCTGTTTCCATTATCTAGGCAGTAAACAACCCTTGACGCATCCAAAAAGTTTTTTTTCAAACTCATCAGAGTTGTTTTGAAGGTAAAAGGTGGGCCATCCTGACAGATGCTCGTTATTTTATAACTCAACAGCATCTGCCTGAGACAGAAACTAGAATCTTAATCATAAACTCGGGAAAACATAGGATTCCGCTTAAAACTTGGATTAATTTTAAGAATGCACGTTCACGTTTCACAAATCAAATGCTGGTTAATATTTCACTTCCTCATTCTGCCCTTTTAAAGTTTCCCAAAGTATAAAGTTGAAATGTCATTTTTTTTCACCCACCAGTTTGTTCTGCTTAACCCAACAATTGATCTGTGAAGAAATGGCTCTTTGATTTTCTGTTGTTCATTAACCTTCCCTCACCTCTTTCTAATAAAAAATGTTTAGTTTCTTTGTTGGAAATCTTAAAGCTTAAAGAATTGTAATAACCAGTCATAAATAATAATTTTTCATTATGATTGCTACCATTGTTCTGTAAATATAAGACTTTTAATAGCAGTCTAGAAAGTTCTAAATGGTTGGGAATAGAAATGGGTTAGTTTTGAAAGAAGTCATAACTTTAAAAAAGGTTGCTGATAATGGATTCAGTAAGTTTTTTCTGTTAAATCCTTGGAGATTATTTTCAATATTATGCTATCTTAGTGAAGAAGGCTCACCATAAAGCATTTTTATGTTTCCATGTGAAAATATATCTTTTTCAAATAGTTCACTTACTGGAGAGAAAAATATTTTTAAGCAACAACATAATTAAATTAAGTGTTTAATTTCTTTTATATTAATTGCCAAAACAACACAAGAGTGTAGGGAAATGATCATTTTAAGCTGTTAGCAAAGAAAGATTAATATTTCCAAAATATGCTGTGATGCGGAATAGATGAAAAAGAAATAACTGTTCCTGTCAGTTTTTTAATGAGTAAAAGTCAGGAAATAAATTGGAACAGTAATGGATAAAGTAATAACTTTTGTTCAAATCAAGCCAGTAGAAGGATCAATAAAAACATGTTTGTGGTCCCTGCATGCTGTTGTCACTACATTTATCTTTTATAACAAGTTTCATCAGTAATACATACGGGAGAACAGTAAAGTCAATAAACACTACTTCGAGAAACGGCTAGTTTAAAGTCTGATTGCTGCCAAATCTAAGTGAAATTAGCAACAAGCCCTCTGGTTCCCAAGCTGACCTGCATTAACTGGAGAACAGGAGAAAACTGCTGCGTCTTCAGATGGTGGCTGATGTAGGTCATTTGAACCAAAAATTAATCTTAAAGGTAAAAATGCCGCATCACAAAATTCTACACACTTCTCCTAAAATGCCAGATTTCTGTGATTTAAAGAAAAATGTAACTGAAAAATCGTTTCCAAACTTATTTTAACGTGACAAATAAATCTTTTATAACTCACTCAAATAGCAGTGCATACTGACATTTTATTGAAAAACATTTGGTTTCATTGTCAACGTTCAGACTTCTTCAGTTAATACCTGCCATCATTTCTAGTTAATCTGATTATTCTGAACATGTTTAGATAGTAGGATCTTTTTGGCATTTGCTCATCTGCATTATCCGCTAAAGCCTTAGTTTGCAGAGACAATATTAGGAACTTAAAACCTCATTATATTATGGCTGCAGTATTGAAATTTAATATGAATTTTGTTTTGACATATTTGTGAAAACTGTCACTATGTTGTGTTGTGCCTTCCCCCTGTGGTCCTACTGCCATCTGCAAAAATAAACAGCTCAGTCAGAAACAACCAATCAGAATCAGGAGGAAGGTCTTAGCGCTGTCAATCACACTTGTGTTGGGTCCGCTCAATGTGCTAATGCTGGAGAAACAACTTATTACAGAAAACTCTTTTTCTGCCATCATCTGTTGCTATGCTAACTAAGATTATTTATCCAAAATAAAGTTTAATATAAAACAGTAAAGAATTTTGTGCATTTAAGAATTTAGACAAAGCAGAAGTGTCAACGCATTTTAAAATAAAATAAAAACTTTGCACGAGGAGGAAATTATGATTATTCTTGCTGAGTTCTTGTTCATACCTTAGCATTCGGGATTTTTTGTTTACATAAGGAAAAGTTGCAATTTTCCCAAAGTACATAGAGTGGTGTGTAAAAGTGTTTGCTCCCTTCCTGATTTCCTTGTTTTCTCAGTGTTTTAGAAAGTCTAATCAATTCAAATATTAGTTAAAGACAACACAAGTCAACAAAAAATGTGTTTTTTAAGTTGAGGTGTTATCAAGTGAGAGAAAAAAAATCGAAATCTACATGGCTCTGGGTGAAAAAGCGATTTTTGCTCACACCTAATTCTCCATATAGGAGTCTGCCATTAAATGCTAAGGCTAGATAAATGTTGTCATTGAAGGTTTTTTGAGCCAGAAATAGCATTATTTATGTCTATGAGGCAATCTGTTGAATGCAGTGTTCTGTAATGTCATTTTCAGGTATGATTGCAGCTGTCTAGACAGTCTTTGTTGTCTGAAAACATTACCTGTTCCTATTGCCAGAGATCACAAAAAACTATCATAATTATTAACAAAACCCCCAAACATTTTGTTGAAATCAGTGGCTTGCAGCCACTGATGCAGCCTTTTCCTTTCTTTCTTCAATTTAGTATCATTTCATCTCATATCTCATTATTGCAGATGTGAATCTAAATTGAATAAGCAAAGTCTCCCAAATCAGCCCATAACATGCTCTGATATTAAGTCCCACTGCTTAATATTGCTGCATTTTGTTGTGAAAGGCGGGATCCAAAGCTATATTAAAAGCATTTGCGCAAAGGTCAAAGTCAATATTGTGTTCAAATCATAAATTCAAATGGTAACTGATAAGTTCTTAAAACATTTTTGTCACAGCTTGGCTCTTAGCCTCGTGTGTAACTCGCACAATATGTATCTTCTGGCAACCTTTCATCGACAGCATTGTTTCAGTTGAAAAGGGCTCACATTTTTACTACAAAATTTAAATGGCAGTTTTAGCGTTTCCAGTGCCTGAAAACGAAAGAGTAAAAATCTAAGTTATTGGTCCAAAGTCTGATGGCTCATGCCTGTGTCAGTGTTTTTGTGGTTTTTGTTTTTTAAGTGATTCTGATTTTCTTTCTTCTGTCCCAGCCCTCTGAAGAAGAAGAGATTGTTGACCTCCTGCTGAACAAACTCTGCAACCTGTTTGGTATCAGATATAACAGTGGAAAAGACGCTGTGGCACCTGACGGAGAGGGAAGCAGCAACTTGACCCTTAATAACAGGAATGTTCTTACCAACGCCTCGGCTGAAGACAACATTTATCAAAAGTCTGACAGCTAAATGAACAGATGTGTGTCAAGATTTTATGCAGAAATGTCCTCTTTCGTTTTTACTTGTTACATTAAAGAATGATTCTAAACTTTACTCTATATATTAGATATGCACTTCTCCTTACTCTGCTGCTTGTTCTGCTTCCTTTGCAAAACTGAATATTCTATTCAAAAACTTGTTCAATAAAGCTTGAATAAGTTATTCAGAGTACTACTGGCACTGAAGTCTGAATAAATTTTAGAAAGCATCTCACTGCTTTCTTTCACGTTCTGTGATGGCATGAAAATGGCAGCTGCTTTTTGCAAGGTCTGGATGACCTCATCTTTGTTAGTTTTTCATCTGCTTCAGAATAATTCCCAACAGATTTGCAGGAGGTCGTACATCGGGTGAAGTTTTGTTGCATTTTTGTCACTTTTTTTAAACCACATCTAAACAACTGTTTAAATGGGCCAGATTATGTTATTTAAAAAAGGCCCTGTTTGCTGTAGCAGTAGGAACTTTAGACATTTTTTACCTCCTTCATCATCATGCTTACTCATAAATGTGGGTCACCTTCCAGGCTTGTTTGTCAAACTCAACATATTAAACTTACTGTAGATATGTGAAAGTTTAAGTATGTCTTTCTTGTCTTCCTCCGTTTAAAGAGTGCGATGAGAATGATCTTGTGTGTCATTCACATAGGACACATTGCTTTCCTAATCTCAGAAAAATATAAATGCACAAGTTAGTAATAAACTTATACATTTGCTTTATTTAATTTTTGGGGGGGGTTGGCAGTAATCGTATTTTCAGGGAACTCTTAAAAACCTGTAATTAAATTTCCAATAGAAAACTACACCTACATTTTAGGGTAAATTTCTAAATTTGAGTTTGTTGTAATTTTCATCATTTGCCACAGTGAAGACATTTAAAACTCAGAACCTGTATGTGTTCCTCACTGCTGCATAATATCAGGATGTGACGTACCAAAAGCTGCCAGACGTTATTGGTGAATAAAGCATGAACTACTAGTGAATGTCATAGGATAAAATACATCTGATAGCAAAGAAATTATTGAACTTCAAGACCTTGAAGTGCTTAGACTGAGCACTCAGATGTCACAAACTATACATCTTTTTGAACTTTTCCTCAATGCTCTTTTGATTTTAAAGCTGTGTTACTGGAGAAGAGGTTATGAAAAACAAAAAGGTACAACTACGTAATAAGTAATGTTTACCAGAAAAATGTAATGTTGTCCATCCGTATATTTACTGTGCAGGTCTGGTTCTGTTGAGTGACATTGAAAGAGGGTCAGTAATCACTTGACAATTGAAAGCATCTCCATTCCAAAACCAGAGGTATTAATTTGCTGCTTTTATAACTTGGCTGAGAGGATTTGTCTCTGCCTGCCGCTAAAGCATTAGTGAGGTGGGGTCAGTCACCAAGGGCCCGGTTTATGTATTCATATCAACAGTGTTGGACAGGGTTCAGGTTGGGGCTCTGTGCAGTCCGGTCACGTCCCTCTGAAGCAAAGACTGGAGGCCATTTCCATATGGACCTTTTCTTCTTATAGCACATGACATTGCTGTATTAAAGCAGGGCAACAAGGCAGTTGAGTAAATAAATAGGTTAACATTTGGAGGACAAATAAGAAATTAGACCCAAAGGAAGAACTTTCTCTATTTTAGTGCCATTTGGTTTTGTCCACAGAGATGTTTCTGTTGATTGTAAAAATTCATATTCACAATGCAAACTTTACCACCGAAGAAAATCTACCACATACTGGTCACAGTGTACATAAATGCATATCTGGAAAAAATTAAGAGACCACTTAAAATCACCATTTTCTCTGATTTTACTTTCTATAGCTAAATGTTCAAAATGAAGATTGTTCTTTTTTTGTCTGAACTACTGACAACATGTCTCTGAAATTCCAAGCAAAAATCTAGTATTTATTTGCAGAAAATGATAAATGGGCAAAAATAACAAAAACTACGCAATGCTTTCAGACCTCACAAAAGTTCATATTCTTTTAGAAACAACAATATTGATGTTTTATCTCAGAAAGACTTCAGAAATATTTTTTTTTTGTGGAATAACCATGAGGTTTTCAATGGGGTTCAGTGCTGTGGTCTCTTCATTTTTTAAGAGCTGTATATTTTTCTTCTATCTTTTTTCACTATATTCACAAATAAATCAAGTATCTCTCTTTAAATATCTGTGTCATACTGGGGAACAATTTGGTTCGGCAGCAACTTATAGGTAAAATCAAAGGTGAATACAAACAAGCTGCAGTTATTCAGCTGACTTGAGTAACTTTTGAAAAAATATCTTTGACAGTAGGATTCCTTCACTGTATATATAACTTTTACTTTAGTAACATGAATGTAAATTATTGCTTCACTTACTTGAATAAAATCTTTAATACTCTATCAATACAAATAACTTCACAGACAGAACAGGCATTTTGTAACCAAAATAGTACAAATTTATGTGAAAGTGAGACCTCTGGTTTGTTCACAAGCTTTGCTGCTCTTATGTTATATTTTATCAGCTGGACCATAAACAATAAATATCATATATTGTCACTGGACGTATCTTACCCTATTCTAAAGTATACACGTTACCCACTAAGTATAAGTTCCAGGAAAATAAATTTTTAATGTCTTACAAAAAAAAAATTAAGAACCAGATGCTTTAACTCAACTACTCATTAATTTCCACTGGTAATTTTTAATGAGAGCCATGGAGAATTTAGTACTAGAACCTGAGAGTTAATGTAATTAACTACTTCTTTTCTGTGTTGTTAATATTGAGCAAAACCTTCAATTTAACAAATCCCCATAGAAAAGTGTTCATATCAGAGTATAACAAATCATTGCAATTACTGGAGTCTTGTTTTTTTCCCACTATAGTTGTACGACCTTTCAATGTTTCAGCACAATGTTGCTCTTTTTCTGAGGAATAAGCACAAATCAAAGGCCATGAGCATCAATAATTAAGACAGCAGCAGACAGTAATCAGAAAAAATGTTTCATGTTTGTTATTGTGACGAAAACCAAGACAGCCAAGAATAAAATGGGAAGTCCAGGAGTTTGTCATAACCCTTAATGCCAAATTATAAACAGCTGAGTCTTGCTGAGAAAAACCAAGACAGTGAGCTGCCGGCATGTCACAGACCAGCCAAGAGAGCTGGAGGTTATTTTGTCTCTCAGTGGGTGAATATTGCCATAAAACTCACAGCGATATTTCCAAAATGCATATTGATGTAATGGATTTAATTTGGTTTTTTAGTTGTTTCACAAAAGTTTGCACTTGAGACATAACTTAGTGCTGCTATAAATTCCTTCTGAAGCTTGTAGAACTGCTTCACTTTCAATGAATTTGATGTTTTAAGTGTTTTGTCTCCGTTTACAGTTCTTCCCTGCATGAGCAAAACATACAGAGAAGGTCACAAAACAGAGTTTGGCTTTTACTTTTTATTTTATAATACAATGTCTTCTAATACCGTGTGTGCAAACATAAATAGTTATTTTCTATATTTTTTTTTTCCTAAATTGGCAAATCACATCAGGGCTGCAAGTCTTATTGGGAACGAAAATACCCGGAACTACAAACAGTACACACAATGGCTCATTTCAGATTAGTTTCTTCATCATGGATCTCAATTTTCTCACACTTTTCTTGATTTGGACACTCATAGGGCTGTGATGGGTAACCATAACAACCTAGGACACAAGCATTTCAGTGTGAATACAATGTTCCATACATAACACCACTCACCCTCAGGATTGATCTTTTCTTAACATGATTCAATCGTTTACCTGCAAACATTGGACAAAGCAATTAGAGCAACAATCTCAGCCACGATGGTGCAGCTTTGGCCAAATTCCTCACCTCCCTTTAAATACAGACCAGAAAAACACTGAAAATAACAGAAAAACATCTTAAAACATTAACGTAAAACAACTGATTCATGATTGTATCCACTATATCCACTGCTTTTTATGCCAAGACAATATTTTGCTGCTGAATCAGACTTTCGCTTTGATAAATTTCAAATTAATTAAAGTATTATAATTTTCCTAACACTCATAGAATATGTTAATACTGTATTTAATGTATTACATATGAATTTAGAAAACTGTCTTCAATAACAGCTGCTCATCAAGTCAAAGAAATCTTTTTTTTTTAATCCTTTCATTCAACTCAGGGTTCCCACCTTCAGCTTAGTTAGAAGAGAAAATGTCACCAGTCATTGTGATTTATAACTCTTTGTTGAATTTCTGTGTGAATTTATTGGATAGACACAAAAGGATAATAAAATAGCCTAAACCTCATATTTGCCATGGCAGTGACATATTAGATGAAGCTGAACAAAGAAACAATGGCTTTGTAATGAATCGTTCCTGCAGGCAGAAATGGAGGTGGGGTGAGTCACACTGCAATGAATTATAAAAATAAAGTTGGTAATACTAGTCATCATTTCAGTCAAGCAGCAAAAGATCACAGTTGCAGAAAGACTATAATTTATGGTGATATATACCTTTATTTCAGAGTGAAACATTCAGGCAAACAGTGCTGTGCAATTTAGTCACCTTTACATGCAGTCAAAGACATAATAAAAAAGTAAGCAAACATTGTGAAACTTTAAAAGAAAGAAAATTACTTTATATATGTCAAAGTAGATTAACGATCCACAAGACGTGATAAAAAACAAAGAGGGTTGGATTTAAAATTAAAACAATGGAAGATAAAAAGGTTTTGTCTTTAATTTTACTATAAATATTAAACCAGATTTCAACTGGTAAAACCAAACAGTAATATTTACAATAAGTAAATTTTTGAAGATGAGGAAAAATATGATATACTTTCTCCAAAACACCTGCTGTTTAAATAGGAGCATGTACAGAATCCCTTTGAAAAAGAAGTAAAGATATTTATGGATCTGTTCAAAATGTCCTACTTGACACCTTGCAGAGTATTTAGACAATGTACAACTGGGACGATGCTGAGTAGTAACCTTGAACCTCAAACCTCGAGATATTGAAGAGGAAAAATATTTAACAGTCCTAAGTGTCTCTCCTGTCTCTTCTGGTAAGGATATTCTGGATTAGAAAAAAAAAGCAGGAGAGAGGAAAGCCTGAAGATCTCAGATCAGATTGATCAAAAATAACTTAAGAAAGTTGAAGAAACTGGTGAGCATTACTCTGAAGTTCAGAGAAGCTTTGGTATCTCTGGAGGATTTTTGGAAGGAAAAACGGCATTAAATGACTCGACTTAGACATGGAGCAAAAGGTCTGATAATAGAGTGAATCAAAGGCAAACGACTGGCTGAACCTTTCAAAGAAATTAATTAGGAGGAATATCAGCAGAGCAGAATAAAAAAAAACATTTTAGAATCTATATGCCATGGATACCGCATGGGCAAAGCACAGGCTGGAAACGGGAGAAGAACGATAACGAGTGAGATGACTGAGGTAGTTAGTCACTAATCGAAAACCAAGCCTCTGCGGTGCATAAAATTTGTTATCACAAGACATTTAATGAAACTGCCAAATTATCTGTAGGCACCACAAATGGAACTTCATTTCTGGTTGAAGTAGAGTCTATCTCAGCTCTGAAAAACTATGCATTTCAATGTGGTATATAAAAGACAAGTAGATCTTGGATTATTATAGTTACGTTGGGATTTGAAAAAAATGCGTTATAGTGAAAAGTTGGTACAACTTTTAAATCTAACAGATATTTTTGTATTGTAAGACTTTGCTGTGATGCCAATCAGCCAAAATGTTGGTTTTTGAAACCTTGAGGTTCTGTGGGTCACAGAGAGTTTCCTATCATGTGGAGTCTGGTTGTTCCCTGAGTGTTTTTGGCTTAAACCAATTGTCTGTTGCTGAGTCATCGTGGTTAATTAGGTTGGCAACATGTTGGACATGAGACAAAATGCGTAGGATTTTGATGGCAGCATATCAGTTCTGTAAGATTAGTGAACACATTCATGCATGGTTGTCAGAGTATCCATAGAGGTTTCTGAAACTCTTTGGGGAACATTTCAACTATGGCATTTTTCCTCTAAATGCCATAGTTCATAGCCCCGCCCCCCCCAAAAAAACATCACAAAACAAATCACAGCTCCATCAAACAGTGCAACCTATTAAAGGTAGTTCAGTTGATAATGCATCATGCTTAACTCCCTGTACTCACAGCTTTGTTTATTTTCAGATTAGAAATCACATTGTAGACATTTTGAATTGACATGTTGCTTAAATATGTGATACAAATAAAATCTCAGACTTGCTGTTGCAGAAACAGGTGAAAAAGGTAATTCTAGATGAAAATGTATATGCATTTGTATTTTATAAGGGGCTGTTTGCTTGAAAAATGCTGTGAGATTATTTCTGATAGGAAACTGTACAATACAAATAAACTGTATTATGCTTTTGTATAACAAAATTATGACAAAACATTTAGCTTTCTCCCAAAATCCCTGTCCTCATCTTTCACTCTCATCACTATTTACCTTCTCAGAAATATATTTTCCACACCAACAAACACAGATATTCTTGCAGCAAAGCTTCAACTAAGTTTGTAACCTCTTAAACACGAGTCAAGTAACTAAGATGGGTAGATGAGCACAAAAAGGTCAGGCAGGATATTTTGCCTGATCAAGACCTACATTAAAATCCATTTCAATAAACGCAGCATAACTCAGAGGCTGAGATAATGTTCACCCTGGGATCTACTACATGAAGGAAAAATCCCGGTTCAATCATTGGGAAGGTTTCCGAGCTATTTTGCATTTGCATCCTGATAAGGTCTGACAAGAAAACGATAACTGCTGCACCATAGTGAGATTAAAAAAAGCACAGGGTAAAAAGTCATGCAATTTGTGTGACAACGCATTTATGCAATCATGTAGTACAGAATAATTTGGTATAATTAATCTGATTTATTCATTCTTCAATTTTATACATTTAAATTTGATTTAAAATAAAAACAAGCCTAATTTGTGTTACTATTAGAAAACACATACAGTTTTCTGTATTGCTCTCAGAATAGAAAAACAAGAACTTAAAGTTAATGTATTTATCATAATGTGACACTTACAATGTGATATGCAAAAACACTTGCCTTGCCTCTGGACAAAGTAGTGCAGGGGGCTCAACCAGTTCTCCATAGCTACTGTCTTACAATTTTTAACCACCTTTTGTCCAAAATGCCTGAATCAAATTACTCAATTCCCTCATCAGGCCGTTTTTCACATAAACAAAGACCTGGTAATGAGCAATTCATCTGATTCAGGTGTGCTAGAGAAACTGTTAGCCAGTAATTTAAGCATTTAAGATTAAAGTGAAATGAACTGACCTATCGAGAGCTTATCTCCTTCTGAAACGGGAGATTTATGAATAAGAGACACAGTCCACCTCAACAACCACTTGATCGTCAGAGTATAAAGAAACGGCTCCATGAATGGAAGACGTGTGTATGTTATTGAAAGGAACTGTGGCAATATTGTTTAAGGATCTTTCAGTTGCTTTCTTTTAAAATGGCAATTCAAATTTTAGAAAGACTAGACCAGATTTACTGCAGCATATTTTTCTTGCACAATACTTTATTTTCATTTTCTCAAAGCACATTTAGGAAAAATGAAGTTTACAGACTTGGAATCCAACTATTTAAGAACTAAATTCTTTTAAGACCCAAAGATTTTTCCCACTTCTAGCAGTAGCTCACATCCGGCTTTAGATTTGACAGTTTTTGCCTGTTCCAGCTGGGGACCACAGACTTGGAGGAGCTAATTTTTACTCTAGCTGTTTCACACTTGGCTGCCAACTCCACCAGAGCATGCAGTATGTTTCAGTTCGATAAAAGCAACAGAATCACATCATCTGCAACAAGGAAAAATGCAATAAGAAGCTCACTGAGCTCATCTGAAACCTCTGCTCCGCATGGATAGATGTTCTGTTCACATTATTTACTAAATCAGTCAGAAAAAGGAAAGTACTGAAACTAGTCTGATGTACATCTGTGCTCTCTAGTTTCACATGAAATAAATTGGTCTGTAGCAAGAGGTCAACATTCTCAATTCAACATTCTCAGACAAAAACACCACAAGGGAAGGGCTTGTAAGCTTTAGCCAAGTTCACAAAACCCATTACGCTCTTTGGCCGAACTATCACATACACTCCAACATCCCTGAGTGTAGCGGGAAAGTGTTTAAAACCCAAAATGGAAAAATAGATTTGCCAGAAATGCCTCTTCTCCCTCACTCTCTGTTATTAACTCTTCCAGGGAGGCTGAAGACTATAATCCCCTTCAGAGACTCTAATCTCTTGACCTTTGCACAAAGTTGCCCAGGCATGTCAACAACCCAACAACATTCATTACCCTGAGGCACACAGGTTCAGTCCTGTTCATCTCAGACCCAGTGATACACAAAATACACAACATAACTTTAATCAGTTGGAATTAGAATAGGTTTTTAACAAGATTTTTAACTGTGCTTTTTAAGTTTGTAGCTCACAATATTTTTTTCTTTGGAAAAAAAACCAACATTCAAAAAAGAACAGAGGTGTACGTTTGTTCTCTTGCACATCTTTGAGTAAATTTACCAAATCTTTCTACTTTTACTTGTCTCTTCCATGCCGCCCCTTAGACAAATGGCGCCCTGAGCATTTGCCTATGTCCTCTTGAGAAAATGTAACCATAACAGCAGGTATGATTTTTATTATACATTAATATAACAAATAATAAAATAATATAATTCATATCTATAAAGTACAATGTAAAACATGGAAACATTAGGTCACTACACTATCCACTATTTAATACACTGTCCTACATGTTTCAAAAATGTCCTGCCTGAGACACCGTCATGTCTGCCAAAAAGTATCCTCGGACTTGGCCATTCCAAGATGAAAATCATAGAGATTTTCTGCTGCTACTGCAGCACAGAACAAAAGGAAGTAAGAGATGTATTCTTCCTTTGCATTGCATTTTGGAGATGTGTGTGACGATTGCTGTCGAGGCAGAGAGTAAGAACAACCTGGCAAACATGCTGACATGTTATGAAAAGCTAAAAGAGATGATTATGTGGCTAAATATGATTTTTCTTGGCAGAAGAAAGCAATTTGGCAGGATTTCTAGTCCTTCTAGTCCTAGAGGTATTTTCTCTTTAAAGATAGTCTATGTTTTGCGTGTGCTTTTTGAGACAATGGGCCTACTCAATGGATTCTGGTTAAAATAAAGGTTATTCAGTTTGTTCAAGAAACACGTTTCCTCCTGTGGAGCTGAGCAGAAAGACAAGAGCAGCAGAGCAGCATTTTCCTGCATTAAAATCAATTACATACGTTTTTGATACTCTACTACTGCTTAAAGATTCAAGGAGGGGAAATGCAAATCAAACAGGTAAGTAAGGTACTGACAAAATATTCTAACACTACAGTGTTGTGAAAATATTTGCATACTTTTCATTGCACAGATCTTATGTATTGTTTTAATTTGTGTCATATTTAAATAACCCATTTACAGACAGATCTGTGCCAACAGTAAATCACACAATGCCCTGAACTAAAGTAATTAGACAATAGAAAATAAACAAAATTACTTTTACCAAGCTTATCTTTGTCCGACTTAAAAAATGTTTTCTTACATGAAACATCCAACTTTGCCACAAAAAGCAATCCAACTCTCTGAACTATTGCAGCCTGGTACACCTGTCCACCTTTTGCTGTTCTTCCCTGTATGATGATACAAATATGATTTAGCTGCAGCAGCTCCCAAATTGTGGAATTGGAAATGATCCATGTTAGTTATTTTGATGCCGTTTTATTGTGGAGTTGTTAGTTTATTTAACTGGTTGTTGGAAGAGTGTGAAAAGAAAGGAACAAAAACTAACTTCCATCAAATGAGTGATGGAGTGAAAGGTTGCATTTCTTTGTCCATTAGTCCATTAGAAATCATTTTTCCTACTGCGAGTTATTTTAGATTGTGTCAAAGGTGGGAATCATGGCAGGCTTCTCCTAAGGTCCAAAAAAAAGAGAATTTATTGATGCTAACCTTTCAAAGAGCTGTCTGGTGAGACGATCAATAGACCAGTCTCTTCTTCTGCTCCAATTTGTTTCATAGACTAAATTTTCTTTCGTTTTCTGCTAGACTTTTCAGTCACATACAGAGAGGTGATTTTGACATGACACGAATGCACAAAAGAACAGTAACAAAACAGTGAAGGGTTGGATGCAGGGCACATCTTCCTCTCTGTAAGCTATGTGGTTGAGAAAAGAGTTTCTCTGAGATCAGGCTTCAGTAAAACTATATTTTATGCATGTGTTAAATAATATATGTCTAGCATTTTATAGTGTTAACATGAAAACATATTTAACATGAATGGAACTATGGAGAAATTAGAATTATTTAGAAAGACATTAGATCCTAATATGAATTTGAAGTTTGTGTAACTGAATAGATCCTTGTTTGTGTGCTTGCAAACATTCATTGGTATTGAACGTCATGTGAATTTATTTTTCATTTTAATTACTTCTTGTAGACTGAGTATTGTTTCCTTCTTATTCCTCAAAATACAACAAAAATATTTAAAAGCTGTACATTCATACACTCAAGTTAAACTGAGTTTAATGCATTAATGTGCTTCCCAATGACACTCCAAGTTATAATACCCCAATTTTAATATAATGAATTATGCTTTTTTTAACACTGTAATTTTGCATCATTGATTGATGCATCAAAAACTGTCCTAAACATGTAATTTTTAATGGTTCTTTTTATCTTGGTAAATTTTTTCATTGCACCTTTGGCTTTAGTTTTAGAGACAATCAACTCACTAGCAGCATATTATCTTTACCAATTAATGTTCTGCCATTTTTTTTGTCTCATTACAATTCTAAACCTCTTCCTGTTTTTGAGGAGAGTACCAAGAAAGTGGCCAATAAAAAACACAATTTTATTCAGTATTCAATATGGCTGGCTTATTAATAAAGTCTAGATCATAGGCATATGTAGGCCAGCGACTACATAAATTAATTGTGTATAAATAAATTAATTGTGTAGCCATCTTGTTTTTAGATCCTTTTGGTGTCTTTAACTTAAAAAGTAAAGTTATAAATCATACAGTATAAAATAAAAATTAGTCCATACAACATTTAACAGGAAACTTCACTTATTTTGTGGGTGTGTAAATTTAAGCACAAGAAAAAGAAAATATTTGGACAACAGTTCGATTTTGGCCAACAGTATTTATTCTTTGAGTTTTCAGCAACCAGCTGCACCCTACATTTCTACCCCTCTTTAACAGCAACACTGATGATAAATCAGCACATATGAAAGTGTAGCTCCTGGATATCACCTTGTCTGTATGAGCAAGTTCAAACTCCACTAGACATACATACATACATACTGACTTCAATAAAGCCCTTGATCACAAGGGTTTTTATATATTTAAAAAAAGAACCCCAACATAGCTGGAAACCTTTAATCTCCAGGGTTTTTTTTTTTTTACTTCTTCAATAAATTAAAGAGATGGCTTGTGGTTGGTTGTCTTCAGAATATTTGAAATGTTGATTAGCTAACAAAGTTAGAGCAAAAGTTAGAATTTCAATTTTGAAATCAAGTCTACATGAAATAAAGTCAAAATGACATAGAAAAAACATCTGATTTAAACTGATGATGATAAAGGTTTGAATTGGTCAACCAGACACAATTAGCAGATAGCTTACCATCACATTGCAGGTCCTAAAATGAGCACAATCTTCATACTTTGTCCCCTGAGAGCACATTTAAGATTATTAATAAAATATAATAACTTAAATTAACCAAAAACATTTGTCACACAAACCACAGTCAGAGCAACATGACCATTCACAACTGTAACTTGAAAAAAGGCATCTTGCACTGAGTGAATAGCAGGTGTTTATATAGAGAGCAGCACAGGTGAAGACAATCTGTAATCAGCAGATAACAGTGATGGGAGCAGCATGAAAAAAGTAAAACCATGACAGGAAAGTTCTAAAACGTTGTCTGTACAGAATGAAAATACAAAAAGACATACTTAATGTGACCATTAACACCACATAATTTATTTTGCTAGCATGTGCCATGCTGTCATTGTGAATTTTGATTTAGAATTTGTATATATTAAATTCTTGTGATACTGGTAAAGTTGTAGTCTGTGCTTGTGTGAGTGAATAATAACCAGTAAATAATTAATCATAACATGTAAGTTAAGATTTTAATCTTAAAACTGTATATAATTGCAGTATAACTTTGTGATATATCACTGGGAATATTAACCGTGTGATTATGAGGCATTACATAACTAAAGTAGTGTCTACAAAGGAAAGACGGGAGCCTTACTTGATACACTTTAAAGTGAACATGATATGGTGAGAGAGAGAGAGAGAGGGAGAGAGAGAGAGAGGGAGAGAGGGAGAGAGAGAGTGAGAGAGAGAACATTTTGAACTCGGCTTTTGCCTTAAGGCAAAGACACTGTGTACATTGTAAAGTCTCTCAGATAACTTATCTTGAAGGAGGAGAAGTACTCTTTTATTTCAAGCCAGCACTAAGCTGCCACAATCATCTTTAAAATGTATAGTAAATTATTTACTTAACAGTGTAGATCCTTGTAGAATGTTAAATTTAACAGTAGAAAAAGAAAATATCCCCTTTTGGGACTAAGATAGTTGAACTTTTAGTTCAGCTATTCCTTTTATCTTCAAACAGCTGATGATTGCAGTAAAATAATACCGTTTGCTGATGTAGTTTCATCCAATCTATAAATACACAGATAATTAGACAGTTCAGTTTGAGGTCACAGACGATATATTTGGATTGATAAAAGCACCTTTAAATAAAGACAAGTTATTGTCTTGACAAGAAGATCTCTGCAATAAAGACATCTTCAATAAAGACAATATGACATCTTCACTGTATTTATTGCAGAAATAAGTTTGACAGTTGTAAAAGATGCTAATCTTTTACAATCATTAAGAAATTGGCATGACTTTCATTCTGAACACTCACGCTTCACTGCCAGAATAGAGCTGGGTTTACCTCTACTAATAAGATACCAAGATGTTTTATTTTATACTGTATGATTTATTACTTTACTTTTTAAGTTAAAGACACCAAAAGGATCTAAAAACAAGATGGCTACACAATTAATTTGGGAGACAGAAGACAGAACAGATGGCAGATCTGTTCTTGAGATGTTGGAAGTGCGTCTCTGAGGAAATGGACATCTGTTCGGAGCGTGTGTTGTGTAAAATCCAGCTTCCTCTTTGAGTCATTGTGTCTGTGGCTGTCCTGCTGGAGCAGAAAAGGTTGGAAATCCTCTGAGCCTTTGCAGTCAAGCCCCAGCAGCTCACAGGTACTTTAGATGGTGTTTGGTATTTGCTACAGTGTTTATTAGTAATCAGCTCAAGAACCTGAGAACGATTTAATTCACAGCCTGTAACGACCAATACCCTCTTTTCTGTAAGCGTCATCTCTGATTTTATAATGGGTGTTTAGGTTCCTTATGTTTGTGCATTACAGGTTTCAGGGACAAGTGTGTTTACCACTAGACAGTTAATTGAGCCATGATGGTCAAATGAAACTCCGTAATCAATCAAAACGTTATTAGGCGCAGCACCGTTTCCTGGTTTAAATAATTGAACTTTTTTGATTAGCCTACTTGTATTTCTTGTAATACTTGATTTGTTCTCCACAAGGGTGCTAGAACGATGTTGAGTTCATGTAATGCTGTGTTTGCTGCCTGTTAAGTACCACTAGGTTCCAAATTTGTATGATTTGAATTTTATTCCCATCTGTGCTTTAAATGCTGTCTGATTGGGCTCCAGACTCCTGCTTCAAAAAAGAGGAGAAAATCACTTATTTTCATTCTCCAGAAGAAGTGTTTGTCATGTCACAAAAACCTGTCATGGTGATGTGGACTATAGAGCTGGCAGCATTTACAGACACAACATTAAGATTTGAAATTTGTTTTGAAATCAGTGTTTAATGTTTGATGGGTCTTTTGGATTTAGTAGTTCAACACCTCATGCATTACAGTACTGAAGTAGAATGATACTTATTGTTTGCGGTGAAAGAGATCCAGAAGGGTTGAGGATAGGTTTGAGCTTTGCTGGGGTTGCTAGGTTACGGGTTGGGATTAACTGATGTTGCTAGGTGATGGGCAGTGTCTGCTAATT
>CAEGAF010017081.1:0-12786 GCA_903067075.1 Micropoecilia bifurca
AGTGTGAAGCGGCCGGGATGAGGCTCAGTGCCTCCAAGTCCGAGGCCATGGTCTTGAGCCGGAAAAGGGTAGAGTGCTTTCTCCGGGTCAGGGGGGTCGTCCTGCCTCAAGTGGAGGAGTTTAAGTATCTGGGGATCTTGTTCACGAATGAGGGAAGAAGGGAGATCGACAGGCGGATTGGGGCAGCGTCTGCTGTGAAGCGGTTCTGTACCGGTCCGTTGTGGTGAAGAGAAGCTGAGTCAAAAAGCGAAGCTCTCGATTTACTGGTCGATCTACGTTCCCACCCTCATCTATGGCCATGAACTTTGGGTCATGACTGAAAGAACGAGATCACGGATACAAGCGGCCGAAATGGGTTTCCTCCACAGGTGGGCTGGGCTCTTAGAGAGAGAAGCTCAGTCATCGGGACTCAGAGTCGAGCCGCTGCTCCTTCACGTCCAGAGGAGCCAGTTGAGGCATCTGGTCAGGATGGACGCCTCCCTGGTGAGGAGTTCATGTCCCACTGGGAGGAGGGGAGACCCAGGACACGCTGGAGGGACTATGTCTCTCGGCTGGCCAGGAAACGCCTTGGGGTTCCTGGAGGAGCTGGAAGAAGTGGCTGGGGAGGGAAGTCTGGGCCTCCATTCTGAAGCTGCTGCCCCCGCGACCCGACCCCGGATAAGCAGCAATGAATGGATGGATCTTACAAAAATTCTTAATTAAAGCACTTTTATTTTTTTATTTAGAAATATATTTGATCATCTGGTTGGTCGAGATAATTGTGGTTGAGTGTGAAGTTTGCTTAGTCACTGCGGACTTAGGGAGCCATGTTGTCTTCTGGTGTTAGTCCAGTATTGCGCCCAAAGTTAGCTCACTTAAAGCCCATAAAATCAGTGGGGTGTCTTCAAGAGGATGCTGAACAAGCTATATGAGCCAAATGTTGCAGTTAACACAACCTACTTCTGCAGCGGTGTTAAGCCACAGCTTACTCTCCAAGCCACAAGTTCAATATTTTGCACAAAATGGAGCCCAGAACAAGCATTGAGTGAATACACTGGAAATAGTTTTCAGTCAGCTGATATTTCTTTGTTAATTTTTTTTTGTTAGGCTAATGTAGCATTTTAAATTTTTGGTGTTATTTCCTGTAAACCAAAATCAACAAAATTGACCAAATATAAACCATTGAAGAGTACTGGATATTTCTCTGTGAGTCTGTAGTATTTAAATTGAATCATTAAAATGAATTAACTTTTCAATAATATTTGAATAATGAAATAATTTGGTTCTGAAACAACTACTTAGTTTTTGCAGGCATTTTTATTTAGATAGCACATTTTCAGCAAAACATTTTTTATACAATTTGAAGGAATCTAAAAAAAACAAGCAAAAAACTTTGCATTGTGATAAGGGGAAACAATGACAGGTTAACAATAGACTACACTTTGTTGTTACATAATAATGTTACATAATAATGAGATCTTGCTCTAAACAAATGGGTTTTCTGACTTGATTTAAAGTTGCTTACTGGTTTTGGGGATGCAGAGCAGACCAGAACCAGAGGACCTGAGTGTCTGTCAAGGCTGATATGAAAGCAGCAGATCTGGATTTTGGTGCTAAGCCGTTGAGTAACAAGAGTATTTTAAAGTCTATTCTCTGAGCTTTGGGCCACTGTAAGGACTTTAGAACTGGGGTGATGAGGTCTATGCTCTTGGTTTTAGTGAGAACACAAGCAGCAGCGTTCTGGATCATTTTGACATGCAAATGGATAAGTTTCTCCAGACTTTGCAGGGACATTAGTCTTTTAATCCTGCAATGTTCTTCAGATGACAAAAACCTGACTCTGTAACTGTCTTTATGTGGCTTTGAAGTTTCAGATGAGCCCATCACTGCCCAGATTTCAGGCCTGATAGCTGCAATAAATGAGGCTGTGTTGAATCTATTGTTTCTGAAATGTGTTTATGTCAAAAAAAGAATGAAGTGTGTAAAGTAATTTACAAAATATAGCAAAATTAATATGTTGAAATACACCAGATGCTTCCTTTCTTATCTACAGCATTCCTTCTCTTATTTATCTAAGTAATGTGTGTAGACAGGTTTTGTCCAAACATATTATGGCTGCATTCAAATAACACACAGTAAAGGCACATTGCAATATACACAGATAGGATTTCACTTAAAGGAGGATGTTTGTGTTAAGTTGCAAACAGTAAAACACTCATTACTCATTACTTATTGTATTTCTGGTTGTGTGTGTAGGTGTGTGTGTGTGTGTGTGCGCGTGTGTGTGTGCGTGGGTGTGCGTGCTGCTCACAGTTGTCTATGAATCCCCGCTGGCCATAATTGTGCCCCAACATGCATGTGAATGGAAAACTACAGTCGGCTGGGTTAGTCGGCTCGGGTTAAATTTTGATTGCTTTACACGCTCTCCTGCTGACTGACAATCTCTTAGCTGCTTTGTCTTTCACTAAGAAGACTTGTGGCGAAATCAGCAAGATCACATTTCATAAAAACACACATTAAAAAGACAAATACTTTATGTCTGCACAAACGACTGCAGACTATTTCCAACCGTAACAATAATTGGAGAACATAATGCAGAGTCATTGTGATTTTGCATTCATCTAATGAAATGTATCGTTTTAATAAAGAGGAAGTATAACTAAAACACTGAGTTGCATCTGCAAAATGCCCGGTAAAGTGATGAGTTTGAACAAACAACATCAGACATTTTAAAGTTACAGAAATTCTTTTCCTGTATTTTTAAATAAAAGTTTAAATCTACAAAAATAAGAATTGTGTGTGTTTTTGCACCATACACTGCAAAAACACAAAATCCTACCAAGTATTTTTGATCTAGTTTCTAGTACAAACATTTTAGAATTGAATTGAATTAAGATAAAATTAATTTACAAATATCTTTTTAACAAGACAGCAGCTTGTGTTAAGTAGATAATTCCTTAATGTTGATGAAAAAGTACTGGTTCCACTGGCAGATTGTTTCAAATAAGACGTTATTCCCATGCTGTAAATGAAATCAGCCAGTGAAACTAAAAGTTTTTCATCAATATTAAGGATTTATAGACTGAAAACAAGTTTCTATATCTTACTGAAATGTTGTCTTATTTTCAGAGTTCTCAGATATTTGCCCTATATAGTACCGAACACCAAAAATATCAGGGGAGGTTTTATGTTTTTGCAGTGCAGTTGAGCATTTCAAACAATAATTTCATATAAGATGAAGAAACATTTAATATTCAAACACTTGAAAAATGTCACTGTCCATTTATTTTTTTATTCAGTGGGATTTGATTTGGATTCATGCTGCGCTGCATGTAAGGCCTTTGTGTTGATGACACGTTTTCTTCTTGTTTATTGCTGGAAAGTTTATTTAGTTTACTAACACAGCGGCTGCACTTCTATATGTTGACTTACATCTTGTGTGTGTATCCAAAAAGCACAGATCAGTTTTCACTCACAACCTGGTCAGTAAAGGTTGTGTTTTGGCTGCTTGGAGATTCGAGGAAACACACCGATGCCCAAATGACCTCCTGACCTCCTGACTAGTCAGATGCTTCTCCAATAAAAACACACAAAAATCGGAAAAAAAAATTTCCACTGAAACTAAAATCATTGATTCACAGTGATGGTAAGAATCATGAACACTCTCTTGGAATACAAATAATTCAGACTTTACCAGATTAAAGAAATCTAAGTTAAATAAATTGAGAAAAACACAACATTTTTTCCAAGAAGAAATCTGAAAGTATCGATCTTACCACTCTGTTATTGATCCAATACAGACTTGGCATGAATAACAACACATTTTTGGACTGATCCACCCACTTCTAGCTTCAGCTATAAACTTTGCTTACTATAAATTATAAAAGCATAGAAATTTTAATTTGATTTTATTCATTGCAAAGTCTTCATGTGAAGTTAGCAAGAATCCCTGAAGTGACACATGCAGCAAATCAGATTTACTAACAGTCTGGTCCATTAAAATTATGAATGTCAAAAAGTACATTTGCTTAATCAATTGTAAAACAGCGATTTTATACAAACACATTTTACTCAAATTGTACACAAAACTTCAGGAAGATAATTTTCCAAACATTGATTCAGTGGCTCAGTGTTTTTTTCATTAAAAAAGTTAAACTGTCTCCTCAACTATCTTATTGGACTTGCAACGAGGTTTCTTTACCTGAAGGAGCTCATTGTTATCTGACGTTTATTGATGTTGCTTCCTGTGGAGATAACTGTGTGGAAATCACACATTTGACTCAAGGCAAAATGTGTGTCAAATTTTCCCAGATAGAGCACTGGGAAAAATCTCAGGAAAGTCTGTCTTCTAGAAAATAGCTTTTTGTTGTTGAGTAAAGTTACACCTTTTAGCACAGACGCAACTAAGAGTCAACCATAAAGGGTTTTATTTCAGAAACAAGATCATGACAAAGAAATGCTCGCTTATTTTTATAGATGCAACAACAAATTTGTTTAAATAGTCAAAAGTTTCCATTTAAACCAAAAAGAAAAGAAAAACTGAAACTTCCACTGAATGCTAACTTGCATAACCAAAACCACAATACTTTGAAAGCCTGCTCCAGTTTGACTCTTTTATAATAAAGGTTATGATGACCTTTTTTGCTTTACAGCTTTGAACTATAGAGGCTATAAATAGGAAAGTGTGGTAATGATTAATTGCGACTCTAAGCATGTCACACCTGGGATTAAACACTCTTGACCTCAGCTGGATGTGTGATTCATTTAGATTTAAGAGAGCAGAAAATCTGAGTTAAAATGAACAAAGTTCAATTATCCTGTGAAGACAGTAGGATGGAAAAGTACAGAAATGATTAGGGTCCAAACATGAGAAGAATGAGGAGGAACTGGTATGTCTGACTGCTGTAAAAACCCATCTGCAGCCATGCATGGATCAAATTTCACACCTTTACCACCACATTCACATGCAATGCCCATGCATGAGACACATTTATACTTTGTTCCACTGATCTAAACTTTAGAAGGAACAAATCTGAAAATGAATTCTTTCTATACAAACTAAAGATAAAGAGCTTTTGTTATCGGCTTTCAAAACACGCCTCCTGCAGCTGCGAATCTTCTCACAGATTTTATTTGGCCTGAGCGTTTGCCAGCAGAATCCTCCCGAAGAAAACAAAGCTGCACACAGAGAAGAAAGCAAAATATAGCTTCAAATATGTATGCATAACATCAAACCACTTTTTACTGTTTTTTCCCTTTACAGAACCCGAAACAGAGAATGCTGCAATCATAAGCGGGCTAATGCACACAAGACAGTATGATTCTCATGAAAACTGCAGGTAAACATCTGAGTCTCTGCAAACATGTGAAGTATTTGGACTGAACAAAGACAAATGGTAACACTTTATTTGAAGGGTTTTACATAACACTGACATACACATGACATAACACCTGTCATGAACATGAAGTCTTCATGTTCTATGACTGTTGTCATGAAGTGTCATTCGGTAAATAATGACACTTTTAATGCAAGGTTTACACTTTTAATGGACATTTAGTGCACATTTTAATAAAACTTTGCATTAAAAAGGTCATTATTGGAAGAATAATGCAAAGTTTACACTTTTAATGAACTTTTAGTGCAACTTTGCATTAAAAGTGTCATTATTTATAGTTTCTATGAAAAGTTTTACCCTGGACTTTGATTGTTTCCATGGAGATTAACTTTGATGAATGCTGAGGTCAGTTTTTAGATCACCTCCGACTGTTTGGCTTTTCTGAAGCGAAACATGGGAACAAAAAGGTGCCAGACAGCGATAATTGGCACCTGCTGGATTCTGAAAACGAAAGAAAAGGATTATACTGGCTGAAATAAGCATTCACTGCAAATTAAAAGCAAAAAAGTAACAAAAAATACACTCTCTACAGGAGCATTTTATGAAAGTTTTCAAAAGAGACCAGGTGAAAGTCACTAATGACTTTGAATAGTTGTACAAGAGTTTTATTATGGGTCATGTCAAAACTATTTACATCTGTATTATTTTATTTTATTAATTCAATTAAAAAGATTAAACACAAATAGTAGCACTTTATTATTATTATTAGTAGTAGTACTCATTTTTACAATTTTTGAAATTATTAACACTGCATGGTACATTTTTGTTAGTGAATAGAATAATTTACCCTTATTTATGTCATAACTATTTTCAGTCATCACAACATAATCAAATCTCTCTCAGAGTTCACCAAAAGTATTTACTGTCTCTGCATTTAGTGCAGAGACAGTAAATACAAAATGTAAAACATATTATTGGTGAAATGTAATGCTTTGACTTTAATGTTCTACATTAACAAAACATTTGACGTTATGGTTTTCTAAACAAGTAGAAATTCTCAAACAGCAAAATCCACTAGTGTACTCCAAGTGCAATGCTGGAAGGATATGAATAAAAAGCAAATTAAAAGAATGAAAAGAAGGTGCAAAATCAATAGGAATACCTGTAGCCTTGAGAGGATTGTGAAGAAAAGTAAAATCAAACGTTTGAGGGAGACTGGATTGCAATTTGAAAGCCTTCACACTCATAAGTATTTAGGTACTTCCTGTCATGTTTTACTTGATAAAAAACTGGCGGAGGGAAACTGAGTGATTTTAATGAATTATAATAATAAAGAAGGAAACATCAGCAGGAAAACCGAATAATTACAGAAACAGAAAGGCTTTGATGCCGAGGAGGGTGATTCCAAGAAGCAGGTGGTTGATTATCAAATGGGTGCAGCTGTGAGAGAAAGCCAGTCGACTCAGAGAAAATGAAAAATAAACACAAATCAGCAGAGATTCAAAGGATCTAGAACCAGAGAGGAAAACCCTAACAAATAATCACAGAGAAAATAAGCTGCGACTATACAAGAAATAGAAAACAAGAATAACTAACATAAAGCGATGAACTAGTATGGCAAGACCTTTCGAACATTAATGAATCTGAATATGGCATAACCTAAACAGATATAAACAAACAACAAAGAAAATATTAAAATACAAACACAAAAGAAAGTCAAACATCTTACCTGGACTAAGAAAACTGATGCTGAGTTTCCTTCACATGTGAGCAAAACTCTGTTGATATTCTGCTAACATTGAAAAAACACAATTTAGCAATTGCAATGAGGGGGGTTGGTGACTAAAGGGACGTTTAATAATAGTGACATACAGGTGGGTTTGGAGACATTGGGACGTATACGAAAGTTGATCTCTTAGTTCAACAAATAAAGTTACTTAAATCCATTTCTCTAAAGGGGACCTTTTGTGACAAAAAACACTTTTTCACATTTTATACGTCCATTTGGGTCTCAGTTCCTTCTAAAAACAGCCCAGGTGCTTCAGAAACCAGCCAGCAATTTTTTTTGACAATAAGTTAAAATGAACTTAAGTTAATATTTTTGGTTTCTGAAAAGAAATCAGTTTCAAAAGCCTCCTGAATGTTGAGTCAAACTGCGCAATTACCTAGCAACCTGAGCTCACCTCGTCACATAGCAACCCAACCTGACACCCAGCATGTTTGGTCAGCTGGTTTTCCTGCTGTACAATGGCTACTGGAAAAGACAAGTGTTTTTTTTCTGTTGACTTACCATTCAGAAACCACTTGCTAAATTCTTGCTGCTTGTGCAGGAGCCTCCACTTCTGCTTTTCAAAGATGTACGGTTGTATATTGTAATTGCACATGTGTTTGCAGCCATTTTCATGTGAGAGCGGTTGAGTTGGGGGCGTAGCCAGCAGTGACAAGATGCCCTATAGCAGCTCATTGTGAAATGAGCTAAAAGTAGGCAGAACAGATTAAAATCTCGACCTGACAAGAGACAACGACAACAGGTGGGCTTACAGGGAGGGTGATCAAGGAATGAGACACAGCTGGGATCAATCAACAGGGGAAGACACAGAGACAGAGACTCACAGGACAGAAACTGAACACAGGAACACCTTACAATAAATACGCAGAAACACAGATCATGACACATGCACCGCTGTTTCTTTATTTAACTGGATGAAAAATACGAGCAACGGAGAATGTAAAAAAATAAGTATTTAGTCTGAATATTTACTGTCAATTTCACATGAAACCCGAACGACCCAAAGCTCATGGTTTGTGTTTATATAACACTAATAATCCTGGTCATTATCCACATGAAATTACAGCAGGAGAACAATTTTCTAATATTTTAATAGTTGACTTTACTGCTCCTTTGTGGTTAGTTTCTTTTATAGCCTACGTGATATTTCAAGATTGGAATCCCAGTTATGGCTAATGAAATAAAACCATCTGAACGACACGCTTAGCAACAGAGTGTTAGAGGGATAACACAGCAATAAAGACAGCATCTGTCAGCTCATATTTAATATTGATTCCACCATTTGAAGACCAGCAGGGTGTCGCTTGTCTCTCCTGCTTTATTGCTTTTGAGAAAAAGTAGACTGATGTATTACTTTGTCTTCATCTTCACCTTTGTGATTTCTGCCTCTGCTGAAGCTTAAAGCATTAATAAGAGCTGCTGCTGCTGCACGTCAATATTTAACTGGGATTGTATTGCACATTAATGTGAAGAGGAAGTAAAAATTATGCATAACTAAGGAAATTGTGGTTTGTTTTCAGCCCCTGTGATCTAATATTCCTAAATACAATCCAGTGCAACCAGATGTCTTTAAAAGTCAAGAGTTAATTTAACTTGTGTGTAAATTATTCTCAACATGAAAACATTTCAGCAAAAAGTCAGTTCAATAAAAACATTATACAGTAACCAGTTATGAAAACAAGAAACAAACATTACATTTTGTTAAATGGTATCATCAAAATTATCAATACTCATCAAATATGTTGATCAATGTTCCATTTATTACGAATCAAGGGGAACTCTAAACAGATGGGTGAAAGTCTGCAAGAACATTTTTTAGATTAAACTCTAAAAATTACAAATTTCTCAGTTTCAAAAGTCAAAAATGAGAAATTCCTTAGAAAGTTTCTGAGATTAATCTAAACATTTCTGAGTGTTTTTACTTTTGAAACCCAGAAATGTTCTTCTTCTTTTTTATATAAGATTTCTGAGATTATCTTTTGAAATTTGTGAGTTTTTTGGTATAAGTTTATTCCTTTTTTCTATCTACTCTGTCGTAATGATCTGCATGTTCATATAAAATGTGGAAATACTTGGTAGTAATTTGTGACCAGAGTTCACTATTTAAAACCTTCAGCAATCATTTGAAGCCTAATTATTATAAAAACCTGCTTCAAGTGGTTTTTAAAGTGATTTTCAGAAATGTTTCTCGCTGTGCTGCTGCATCACTCATGACTTTCTCTAAAACTCATTGCCAGAGCAATGAGCTCAAGCTCAGCAATTATTTCCGCCATGCATGTTCTTCCAATAATCACCATCATTCGTGTCAGCATCACAGGAAAGAGGTGAGAAAAAAAAGAAGCTGTTCAGGTTTGTGAAGTAGCTCGAATTCAGACTGCCACTTTTCTGAGAAGTCACTCCATAGTTTCAGGAAATACAGGCAAACTTACCATACGTGTTTCCACAGAGTCAAATATGAACAGGAACTAACCAGAAGTAAAATAACCAGATTCCTGTCATGCGAAAGTTTAGGAGATAATCACTGTCACCATTTGATTCAGTTTTGCAATTTTCAACCGTATTCATCAGGGTTCAGGGGTCATCAGAGTCTGACCTGTAAGGCCTAATCCTTTGCAAAGGTAACAAAACTCAAAGGTTTAATAATCTGTGTAGAAATCTGTTTTATCTCATGTCATGTCATCATCCTAAATACACACAAAGCCAATTTTCCATTGCTTTTCTGTAATATCTTGTGTTTTCTGATGTTCTGGAGTGGAAAGCTTTAACCAGGGGCTCAGGTGTTTCTGAGGTGTATGCGAACATGTCATAGATGCCCCGCTCCAATGACAGAAACTTGTACGACTTATAATTAATTAAAGTATCAATAATAATAAATGTACATACATGTGAATAAACTGCTGCCTGCAGGGTAATTAAAAGAGAACGAAACAAAAAACAGGGCAATGTTTCATCATTTAACATGTAAGTGAGCCAAAGAGCCACTTCTGTTAGCCTGTGTCTAGAACCGCAGGTCTCAGTCATTTTGTTAGCATGTTTTCTATCATTCTCATAGCTTGATAGGAAGCCTTATCCAAACTGGCAACCCATCCATCCATTTTCTTACCCCCTTGTCCCTTGGCGGGTTTGGGAGGTGCTGGTTCCTCTCCAGCTGGCGTTCCGGGCGGGAGGCGGGGTTCGCCCTGGACAGGTCGCCAGTCTGTCGCAGGGCAACAGAGACACACAGGACACACAACCATGCACACACACACTCTCACCTAGGGCCAATTTAGACAGACCAATTAACCTGACAGTCATGTTTTTGGGAACCGGGAATCGAACCCAGAACCTTCTTGTTGCAAGGCCACTGCTCTACCAACTGCGCCACTGTGCAGCAAACTGGTAACCCACATTATTAAAATGATGAAATAATATTGACCACAAAACACTATTTATAAGAGATATAAACATTTTTCCTACACAATCCTAACAAATGTTTTTAATGTTGAAAAAGTAAAGGGTTTATTTTCACAATATTTGAGAAGGACCTCGCTGCAGCAAACAGAAATGGGCGGGGACGGACCGCTGTCAGTCTCATACCTTATTTGGAAGTGGAATTATTACACTCCGGAAGTGAAGGGGGCGCTATTTCCTATATTATCCGCGGTCTCCCGTTTTTATTTTCTTTAAAAATCTGATACAGCTTCATCTTTAGGAAGGGGTTTCCCTCTCAGCATGTATTTGAACTTCACCCCTTTTAATTTCAGCGCAGCTCACAGTTTTTAACAAATTATGTAGCTTTTGTGTACTTCTATATCTGCTCCTTAGATCAGAGGTTCTTAACCTTTTTTGAGGTACCGAACCCCCCAGTTTCATATGTGCATTCACTGAACCTTTCTTATTCCCCCCTCCCGCTGACACAGAAAAGACTTTGCTGTATTCTGATTTAGTAATGTAATATTAGTTGTGTTACCACCCCCACGCCACTAGAGGCAGTACCAACCCCGAAAAGATGCGACTAAGGAGCAGATTTAAACTATAGAGTTAGTAAAAACTGTGAGTTTTTCTGAAGTAATTAAAGACACAAGTTCAAATCCATGCTGAGAGTGAAGCTCCTTCAATCAGGGCTCCTTCCCAGTACAAGCAATGTAACTGATCCTCTGATTGGCTAAGCAATGTAACGTGATCCTCTGCAGTAAGTGATGACAAAGCGGGGCGTCATTACAACTTTACACAAGTGTATCTTTACCTCCGCAGCAGAGGCTCCGCCGAACCCCTGAGACCGACTCATCGAACCCCTGGATCGATCGAACCCAGGTTAAGAACCACTGCTTTAGATGGATCCTTTGGAGCCTGCTACTGCCTCTAGTGGCGCAGGAGTGGTAGCACAACCAATATAATTACGGTACATCACTAAATGAAAATAACACAAAGATATATATGTATATGAGGAAAAAAATATAGAGCGACATATATGGGTATGTCGCTCTATATATGGAGAGAGAGAGATTTATTGATATCGATATGTAGATAAATAGAGATATCTATACATAGATTATAGAGCAGTGGTTCTTAACCTGGGTTGGATCGAACCTCAGGGGTTCGATGAGTCGGTCCCAGGGGTTCGGCGGAGCCTCTGCCGTGGAGGTAAAGACACACTTGTGTAAAGTTGTGATGACGCCCCGCTTTGCCATCACTTGCTGCAGAGGATCACGTTACATTGCTGAGCCAATCAGAGCTGCAGAGGATCACTGATTGGAGGAGCTTCACTCTCAGCATGGATTTGAACTTGTGTTTTATCAAATTCTGTAGCTTTCGGTGTTCTTCTAAATCTGCTCCTTAGTCGGATCTTTTCGGGGTTGGTGCTGCCTCTAGTGGCGTGGAGGTGGAAACACAACTAACATAATAACATTACTAAATTAGAATATCGCAAAGCCTTATTTATTATTAATTTTTCATTCTCTTAAGAATGTAGAGCTAATTAAATGATCTAAACAAGATATTAAAGTGGTTCCAGTTTCTCTCGATTGCCAACTTGTTGAAACTGTGGCAAATTTTAAATACCTTGGGTCGTTCCTGGACAGTCAGCTCAACTGTGCTGAAAACATTGACTATATTTTGAAGAACTGTTTTCAGAGACTCTACCTTTTAAGAAGACTTGGTGGTCTTGGGGTGACCCAAGTAGACACTAGTTGGATCACCCCTATGTCTTGAATTTGGAAAAAAGAAAGAAAGAAGGGTTCAGTGAATGCACATATGAATCTGATGGGTTCGGTACCTTAAAAAAGGTTAAGAACCACTTGTATAGAGAGACAAGAGTTATATCTGTATAGATAGATATGTTTATGCATATCTACATCTATATATCGATATAAATCTATATATCAACCTGTCTTTAGATAGATAGATCGACAGACAGACAGATCATCGATCTTGCCCAGAAAGATTATTAGTTTTCAAAATTTTTCCCAATTTGTTTAGGTTTAAACTTCTAACAGGTTCATTTTCTAAATCTCCCTTTTATAAATCTGGGTGTCTTATTTTCTGTTGTTGTTAATGTCCAATTAACAACAACATCTTTCTCTAATTCCTGATAATCAAACAACCCACAGTTGGCCTCACCCCCTTCCAAATCTAATGTATTCAGAGACATAAGTTGATGTCTACGCTGGAGATACTTATTGTCTGTCTTTGTACTTGCGCCAA
>CAEGAF010017129.1:0-11082 GCA_903067075.1 Micropoecilia bifurca
TTGTTTTTTTTGTTTTTCAATTTTTGTCATGTAGTCTTTTTTTTTGTAAACTTTTTTTTTTTTTTTTTTCTAAATCCCACATGGTATAACCCCCCCCCCCCCCCCCCCCAAAAAAAAAAAACACACATTGTCTGGTTCAAAGAGTGTTCTACACATTAAAATGAAGAGGCTTCGGCTCGTTGTGCTCACTGCACACCGTGTGTACGAGGGACGATCTCGCCTGTTAGGATGGGAATTACTTTCCTCCTCAGTAACGGCGTCTTCCAGGTTTGTGACCATGACGAGTAAATTGCCTGTGTTATGCAGGAGAGCGGGGATGTGTTTGTGTCCCAATGAAAGACATATGCTGTTAACAACTTCTGCTTCATCAGATTTGTTCAGGCAATTTAACGCGGTGAGTCACATCGGGACTGAAATGCTCTGTGTGACCTGCGACTGCTGCAGGTTAACTCAGGTTGTTCTCAATCTAATTCGCGCAGCTCTTAATCACAGTTGGGCTTTTTTTTAGATCGAGTTCAATTGGGGAGTAATAAAATTTAATTTTTTATCACATTTTCAGTTGGTGAGTTTCACTTTTGTGTTCCACTGTGTCAATCAAATAAAATCCTTTGAAAAACCTGTTCCCCTCCTCACCTTTGGTGGCGCCGAACAAAGAACTACAGATTGAAATGACATAAAAACCACTGAAGAAGAAGCTGACTCAACTTCCTTCTTCACAAAATGTAAACAAAAATGGAGTAGCGTCAGGTTTTAGAAGTTATAGGATTTCTATTTAGTCTTTGGTAAAAAAAAAAAGCACGAGCCATTTCTCCCGTTAGCACGTTTGTTTTGGTTGTATTTTACCCAGAATGCCTTGTGCTGTACTCCGCTTTTTTGTTTTGGGAGCGACCTCTGGTCCAGATGCGTTCACATATGCATTCAAACCACTTGTTGACTTGACTTGAATTGGATCCATACCGAGGTTTTTAGGCAGATGATAGTTTGTGTTTTGGTCCGCATCAGAGTTCGATTGCACATTCACATCTTCCCCAAACAAACCAGACTTTCTACACCAGTTTGATTAAAGCGGAATAAACAGAGCAGGTGTGAATTCACCCCTAAGTCATGAAAGGATTCACAAAGTCAAAGCCTTTATAATGTGAAATTGGGTTTGGATCTGTTGAATCCTTCAAAACCCAGATTTGTGTTCTGAACAGTGGCACCGTTGCTGCTGATTGTGGCGACATCTGTGGCTCTCAGAGGTCCGACTAACGCCAACAGTGACCCATGGCCCCTCCACCTCTGGTCATCACCAGCCAGCAGGACTGCAGATCCATCAGCAGATCATCAGCTTGTCATTCTTATCTGCAAACCTATGCAAAGCAGTAACGACCTAATTACAGAGGCTCTCGGACTCACTGGCAGCCATACCAGTAAAGTCAATGAGGTGGCTCATTGTGATAAATGGAAGCGAGAGGAGTGTGTCTGGCGTAATTTATCTGATGGGAGCAGTCAAATCTTTTGGCTAATTTTTCACGTTGAGACGCATCGAAGTGATAACCACAACGGTCATGGGTGTCCTGCCAGCGGCCTCACCGTGGAGTCCCTTCACAGTTCAGGGGACTCATCCTATGTGAAGACTTTCAAAGGTTTGGGAAGGATTCAAAAGCTACCCTGTTTAATTTCTGTCCTGAAACAAAGAGGAGCAGTGTCCACTGACCTGAACTGTTGGAAAGGGCATGGTGACATGTCTACACACTGTTTCTTCGCCTTTCAGATGTTTGACTGTCAGTGACTTTGGTTCTTCTAAAACCTTTTGCCCAGCCAAGAAGTTGGATGTTGAGGATGAGGATTTGACTTGGGGCTACACCACATTAACTGGGCATTGACTCAAAATTGGATTACGATATGGACGACACTTAGACTGACTACATAGAATTATAAAATACGTTAATTTTGGGAGGAACAAAAAAACACGCCTAACAATTTCTTGCTCCAATTCTACGTCTCCAGCTTGTCCTGCTTACAGGGAAAGCCAATCTGAGGTTCACCTTATTTCCAGCGTTTTTTCTTGTTCCGCTTCTATCTCTCTCTCTTTCTCTGGGATAGATTAAGACAAATTCATGTTTCATTAGCCTGCTCTACAAATCTGGGCACCCACTGAGGGTCTGCGACCTTTTAGGACATCTGTGTGCAGCTTGACTGTTCTGCTGGTGTAGTCAGGCACCAAACAGAGGAAATATAGAAAACAGTCAGCACATGACGAGAAAAAACTTGCAACAAAGCTTATTTTACAGGATTATAGAGAGGATATTTTCCATTTAATTTCTCAGAGACAACAAGAATACAGAAACCACATACGTTCTGAGGTGAATGTGGACACATTATAGGCACAGAAACAGAATGCTGACTAGAAGTAATTTTTCGGCCATCGCTTTGGCGCCCCCTCTAGCACAGCACCCCGTAAATGGTGCATCCCGCATTCACTATATTCTTTGTTTTCAGTTCTTTTCTTCTTCTCCTCTTTGGAATAGACAGTGTATAAACCAACACGTTATACCAACCCCTGCATGGAAAACTGGATAACTGTGTCGAAATCAATTGTTCAACTGATCAAAAACAGTAACTATGACTTTTTTTTCTCTCCATGTCTCTGTTCGTTTCCACAGACATGGAAACATGTCAGGACTTTACCATTGATGCTAGGTCCAGACACTCATAGATGGGCGAACAGCACCTCATTAAGCTCATACTTAATAGTTACAGATTTTAGTTATATTTTTGGAAAAACTAAATATCTCAATTTTTATAAGTAGAGATTTGGTAAAAGAAATTGCATTTTTTGTAATAATTGTAAAATTTAAAACAAATTAATAATCAATATGGTTCTGTATGACGTCATCCGGGTTCGGTTTGATTGGAAACAAAATTTCTAATTTTGAACTAAAGAAGATCAAAACCTATCAAGACCCATTAAGCTAATTTGATTTCATAATTCCAACGTACGCAATTATATGGTCAAATCTTACATCTGGCCACCAAACATAACAATGGACAAAAGACCAAAAGGTTTAGACTAAATGATGAATGCTGACTATGAGACCTCAGAGTTGGTGTAGCTTCCCTTTCATGTATCTGCGCTAACGTTATGAACCAAAGGTTTTCACGCTCAAACAGCTTTTAGACTGTGGGTTGTAAGCCTGTGCTTGGCATTACTGCGCTGACTGTGGGTGACTCACACGGTGTGTCCTTCTGAAATGAAAAGACTGTAATGCAATTCTTGTGGTCCTGTCTTCACCGGTGCCAAGGCCGTTTGGACTCTGAAAAGAGAAAACAAACTGCAGATACTGTAGGCCCGCCCACACAATTCTATTAAATCTCTTAAATAAAATCCCAGGGGACAGTTTTTTTTTATCTACAGTGTCAGCATGCTCACTGTAGGGAAAGATGTGGAGGAGTTTAGCAAGCGGGACATAAGGCCGCGGACGGCTCAAAGCCTTGGTCCGGCTTCAGTCAGCTGCTGGGTTTTGCTCTTGAGCCTCAAAACTGATTCCACAAAATAAGAAACCATTCAGGGATGCCGACATGCTGCGTATGCCAAATGTGTTGAATGTGTTATCCGAAAGGAGCGAGTTGTGATTTCACTAAAACTCCTTTATTTAAAAGATTACTTGAAGAAATGAGATTCATAGTCTATCACTGCTGCTGTCAGATTGTGTTTTAGCATAAGACTGAGGGCTTTGAGGGTGTGCACAGAATCAAACCTTCTGTTGAGCTGAGTGTTTCTGCATCAGAAGGTAGACTCCAAATAGTATCGGGTTGTTCGTTTTAACCAGATGTTGGTTATGCTTTTGGGACAGACTAGGAGCAGCTTCATCCGTCTTCAGTAACGTGAGTTTGTTACTAGATCTGGTAGTCAGGTAGTCGGTTTGGTTGGTGACCAAAATTGCAACATTTGTTACATTTTCAGCTGGTGTCGTTTGCTTTCACATTGCACTGAGTTAAACAAACTTAAGCCTTTGGAAAACCCGTTCCCCTCCTTGCCTGTGGTGGCGCTGCACCAAAAACAACTTAAGGAAACAACACGAAAACCTCAGAAGATGCTGAGCACAACTTCCTGCTTCACAAAATGTGAACAGAAATGGAGTGGTATAGTCCACTTCCTACTTTCTGAGTGGTCTCCAGTCCAGTTGCGTCCACATAACAACACCAGAGTTCACTTCAACTGAACCAAAACCAAGGTTTTTGTCCGGGTCAGAGTTTGATATTATTTAACCTTCTCAAACGAACTGGACCTTAAAGGCAAATGAACTGCGACAGACTCCAAGTTCGACTCCCATCCTCTGTTCCTTTACTGTCGTCCTGTCGAATTACAACTATTGCCAGAAAAGTCTTTAAAAAAATTATTTGTCAGTGAATTTTAGACAATATGAGATTGTCTTCAAGAAACCACCCGGAGAGTTTCACATTGCGTCCCGTCAGCTGGTCCTCAGGCAGAACAGAGTCTGGACCAAAGCTGCAAATAAATGCATCAACATTTTCTGGGTGGAGTTTGCATGTTCTCTCTTTTACCAAGTATTTTTGGTTTAGAGTTTGCTGTAAATATCTGTCTGCACTTAAAATAACACAAAACTAACTTATAACTATCTTTTCAGAAAGATATAGCAATTTGTTTTAAGCTCATTCCTTAATATTGACTTTTTTTAAAGTACCAGTTCGTCTTGCAAATTCTTTCACATATTGGGGAAAAAATTATAAGTGAACTTCTACTTTGTAATAAAAAAAATATTAAGAAATTCTGTAATTAAAGCAATCTATTATATCTTGTGAAAATATTTATATTCCTGTTAAATTTGAGATGGAATATTTTCATTTATATATGAGGATTCATTGGCAAGAAGCCTTTTACATGTCGTCACCTTCCTAAAATTCAAAAGTACTTTATTAATTGCAAAGGTAAAATAAATGTTGTTGAGCAACAATAATACAAAAACGCCCCAAGTCTTTTTTCCAAACTCACTTTTGGCAAAAATGACTTAAGTCATTAGATTTTGAAGGTGACGATGTGAAAAAGTTTCACTTAAAAATGTCAATTAGGTTATTCAAAGTAAGTTTTGTCTTATTTCAAGTCTACTAAAATAAGGCACTTGTTATGAGTTGGGGGTTTTTGCAGTGCGGAGCCTGGACGCCCCTGGGGTCATCGGTCACCCGCTATTATCTCCTCCCTTTCTGTCACACAAAAACAGAAACAACATCCCACCGCATTCCGGCCGGAAGGCTCGGCGGTCCACACCGACCAGACTCCTGTCTCTCTCTCTCTCTCTCTCTCCTGCAGGCGCCTTGGAAAAACCGTGGAGAAGTTTTTAGTTCAGAGGAGCGTCTGGACGTTTGGGACGCAGCGATCATTGGCTGCGTGTGGATTATCGATGATTGCCGACGAGGGTTGGAGGGGGAGACGGGTGGCGGTGATGGTGCTGCAGGTGGAGGCGCAGGGGGGGGAAACGTCTCTGCTTTGCCATTAATTATTTATAGGGCTCCTGTAAAGCGGCGGGGATGCGCGAGACACGCCGCAGCGGCGAGGCTCGCGCGCTCTGAACCGGAGGGACTGACCGGCAGACGATGACCCGGACCGAGAGCGTTTCCAGAGGAGACGGAGGAGAGAACGAGGGAGGATGAAGACGGGGGGAGACGGGTGGAGAGCGGCAGAGGTGGGCTATAATGAAGTTGAGTGGGAAAGGACTGTGCACCGTGTGCTCCAGCGCCCTCCTCTTCGTCTGCGCCCTGAGCGAAGTTGTCGTTGGATTAAGATGCGTCTCGCTGGGATCTACGGTGAAGGCGCAGTTCCACCTCGGCGCCGCCGCCGGGGCTTTTTACTCCGGACTGCTGGTGGGGACCGGCCAGGTGCTGCTGGGCTCGGCGATGGTCTGCTGCGTGCGGAAGCCCGGCTGCCGGAACTTCTTCCTCCTGGGCGTCGTCGTCTTCCTGCTGGGCGTCCTCACCGCCTTCTCCGGCGCGGTCGTGGACGGGGACGCGGCTTCTTTGGTGGAGAGGAAATTTTCCCACTACTGCTTCCACTCGGTGTTTGTGAACTCCGCCTGCCAGCAGCTGCGGGAGTACCAGCGGACCCTGGTCATCTCCGCCGTCCTCAGCACTCTGGAGTGCCTGCTGGGGCTCCTTAACCTGGTCATCATCAAGCGCTACAAGGCGGAGCAGGTGACCAGGAGCCGCCAGCGGCAGCGGCAGCGGCAGAGCAGCGGGGGGCCGATCGTGTTGAGCGAGGAGCCGGACTGTTCGGCCGCGGGGCTCCAGCCGGTGTCCTACATCAACCTGGGGGCGTTCAGCGTGCTGGACGAGACGGGGGCCGAGGTGCAGCGCGGGGGCCACCCGTCCATCGACCTGCCCGGATACTGGCCCTGGGACCCGGAGCTCAACCACTGCTTCCCGTTCTCGTACCCGGTCCCCAGCGAACTGCCGCCCGCCTACGAGGACATTTTCCCCGCCGAGGCATGTGACACATAACCGCTACCGGAGCCAGACCTGCTGTGACAATCACTGACTTTTTTTTTTGTGCTTAAAAAAAACCCCTCCAAAACATCTTCTTCCAACACACACAGTATAACAGTAAGTTACACAGGAGGTTTTATGTCAGCAGACCATTATTCTCATGTTTTCTGGTCACATATCATTGAGGAGCCAGATACACAACAGATGAAACATTTAAAACATAGAATTAAAAGCGGCAGCCTACGGGCCCAGACAAGTGCAGGCACATCCAGGCCCATAAACGCAACAGCTTGCTGAAAGAAACGGAGTGGAGAGTTGCTGTTTTCCTGAATGGTTGCTGTTACCGTTTTTACGTGTGAATAAAATGCGTATTTAACCTCAGCTGAAGTCACGAAACTGCTGCCATTGTTGACCCCGAACTTCCACGGTGTGTTTTTTCCCCATGATTCTTACTGAGCTGCTTTAAACAGTGGCTGGTCAGCTTGGTGCCCCGCCCCGCCTGTGAAACAGGGCCGGATGTAGGAGGGTGGCAGGTTTGGTGCCCCGCCCTCTACAACTTTTTTTCCACACTTGAAAATAAATCTATTTAAGAAAAAATTAACTCACGTCTATATTAAAATAGACTATTTTCTCCTGGAACAGTTTTGGGTAACACTTTATTTGACGGGGTGTGAATAAGGCTGACATGACACTGACATAAACATGACCTAACATCTCTCATGAACATGAACAAGTCTTTATGAATGTCTATGACTGTTGTCATGAAGTGTCATTCGGTAAATAATGATGCTCTAAAAGTTACATTGAAAGTCCATTAAAAGTACCAATGTTGGATTAAAAGTGTCATTTCATGTTTATGATCGTGTCACGTCAACCTTATTCACACCCCGTCAAATAAAGTGTTACAGAGTTTTGTTTTATTATTTTAATAGAAATAACTTCATCCTTATTAAAAGTCAATGTCAGATCAATTAAAGGGCCAGATTTAGAAGGATGTGGGCCTCAGTTTTAGTGCCCTATCTGGTAGCCGTATACATTAGTAGGTATGAATTTATTTATGCTGGTTAGTAGCTACATATTGTTCTAGAAAACTGTACTACAACTTCAACATTTTCTAATACTTCAGTATTGCTTCATTTTCATAACTTTGTTTATATCCTTGTTCTAAAGCAAAGTGTTTGTAAAACACACATTCATAAAACGAACAACAACAAAAAAGGACAAATGAAAAATCTTTTCTTTCCACCCCTTAGAAGTTGATGTCCTGGGCGACTGCCCCTGATGGCCCTTTCTAAACTCTGGCCCAGCCGATGTGTAACAAAGTCCCTGAAACACACCAAAAATAACAAACACGGTCTGGAACCTGTGTTTAAAGCTTGCTATGCCTCATATTATTGGGTTCATTGAGTCAGAGGTGGGGTTACAAAGTTATATGTTTTTTAAAAAGTTGACTAGCCTCCGCAAGAGATGGGGTCAAAAAGTGTTTTTACTCAATTTGTGTTCTGACAGGACTGACCCCTGTTGGGCTTTTACAAGTTTTTATTGTGTGTGTGTGGTTCTTGGAACTGACGGTCTGACGGGACAATTCCCCACTGTTTGACCATGACAATTGCCGCCCTCCTCTTGAGAGTTGCACCAAGATCGCAAGAGAGTTAATAATAATAAAGCACGTGTAATTATTAAAACATCTCACATACAATTTATGTTTGCTAAACATATTCATTCTCAGGGAACCTGGGTTTATACCTCCTATTTAAATCAGCCCATTATTTAAGCTTAATGTTTTCAAGACAGGAAAAAATGAGCTTTAAGTTGCAGAAGTTATTTATTTAAGTTTTTATCATAGTGTGCCACCACAAGACTGTCAGTGGCCGCCCCTTTTTAAACTTTCCGGAAATGCCCCAGGGCTCAATATCCCACATGTTGTTTTCGAAGATACAACCTGTTATTGTCAACCCAGTCCCCCATCTTTAGGTTTTACAGTAATTAAGCCATGGTTATATATATTTTTCTCCCCAACTGCCACAACAGATTATAGTACCAGTGATAAGTAGCATGTTTGCCTTCCAGATAGGAGGCATTTTATGTAATCCTTAATGCACTGAAGGTGGCATCCCGCTGTTTTCTCTTTAAATTCAAACTGCGCAGAGCTGCCTCACACACTGTGGCATCTGATTTGACTCGAAGTGATTGATTAACTACGCCACACACAAATAACCGTCATCAGCCCCCAGCATGGGTTCTCTGCCGACCAGGAAAAAAGCCTTTCAGCCTCACCATCACCAATTTCACTTAACCGCTGGAACAAAAACGAGGGGAAAATAGGGGGCTCTGCCGTCATTATTCTGTACCTTTAGTCAGAGTCGGCACGGCTCCGCGCGAAATTAAAGCTGTTCCCTATTCTTCGGATAAAGGATTTTAAATTAGCATCTGTGGCTCGGCGTTCTTTTTTTTAGCACTTTGATGAGTACTTTGTGATGAAGAAAGTTTAAAGAGGAGAATGCTGTCATCAACAGGCTCAGGATGATCACTCACAGAACTATATGATGATGCTTTCTGCTCACTCATTCTGCTCAGCATGGGTTTGCCTGAAAGAAATGAATGCATGAGCAGGGAGAAGTAGCAACACTCCAGCTCGAGACGTTTTCTGTCCGGCTCAGCAGCTACAATATGTTGAAGTCCTGAGAATATTTGTGGAGTAATGGTGTCTTAATGATACAGGTTTAACGTTTTATCGCGATATGTTTTGGTACTATTACAATAACAAAAGTGGCAATAAGGACTATTTACTGTATTTTCCGCACTATAAGGCGCATCGGATTATAAGGTGCACCTTCAATGAATGGCCTACTGTAAAACTTTTTCCATATATAAGGCGCACCGCATTATAAGGCGCTTAGAATAGATGCCACAGTTATGTTGCCACCCGTCCGGTATTGAACGGGTCATGATTTGTTCCATTCACTACAAATATTGATGTCTAATAATAAAAAATTGGTCCCCGAGTTCTATATATAGCAGTCTGCACTAGTCATTGTTTCACTTACGGTTTTTGTGTTGCGAAATTGTGCCCAACTGCTTTCTGGTTAGCACAGACCAACCGACACGCTGCCGCCGCAGCCTCTGTCTCTCTTCCCCTCACGGCTTTAAATGTATAGGTGCTGGTCCCTTGGTAACTCTAGCCGAAGCTCCCTGATAAATGTCTAAAGCTACTTGTTTACATAAAGAATGTCAACAAAACAGTCCGATTCCGGTCAGCGAGGAGAGGCTTCCGCGACTGGAACGGGCCAGACGATGGTCACGCTTCTCCATTCGCACACAACATGTTTGTGGAGAACGTGATGCTAGATGACCTGCAGACGACCTGATTATTAGGTGGGTAGGTAAATACATAGACAAGTCTATGGGTAGATCGGTCAGTCAAACTTTATTAACAGACCAGTTTTTTGACAACTTTTTTGACAACATCCCAGCAAGCACTGCACGCTTCTTCTACGGGGAAAATGAAGTCAGTAGCTGCTTACCGTAGTTGCTAGACCTGTTGTGGCTCAATATTGGTCCATATATAAGGCGCACCGGGTTATAAGGCGCACTGTCGGCTTTTGAGGAAATTTAAGGTTTTTAAGTGCGCCTTATAGTGCGGAAAATACGGTACATTTTTCAGGTAATTGTGACACATCACAAATATTGCTTTTTGAGAAATCTTTCCATGTGTCTGTTTCTTTAAGACGCCAGTCACTTAAAGAAGTGTGATTGGTATTAATAAAGTCCACACTAAATTTATTGATACAGCATTATTGAACAAACAATGGAGGAAAGATAGTAAAAATAACAATCCCATCAAGAAAGACAGTTTTAGTGGTTTTTAAACATCAATTGGGATTTACCATGACAACGATGACTCAAAATTGTACCACGATAACATGCGATACGACAAATGCCCGTCAGTACTTAATGGTCCAAGAATGTAGATTTCCATGTTACTAATTATCAAGCTGCATAGTATTCAAAGTAATTTAAAAAGTTTCTAAGAAAACCCAGCAGATTGCGTTGCCAATGACTCGCAGCATTAAAGATTTTATGTCAGGGTTTCAGAGTAAAGAGGCTGAATCTAAATGTATAGCTCACTATAAGTTCAAACATTCAATCTTTTTATCCCCACTTTATAATTATGCGCTTGTTTTTTCTGGTCTACTGTAAAAATAGTACAGGTAATCCAACTTCAATATATTGTGTTACTTGGTCACAAGACATCAAATTAAATTAGTCCAAATACATTTATTAATCTTAAGTTGTTAAGTTAAACAAACGTAATTAAAGTAAGTTTGACAAAGTTTGCTGAAGTAATGCTAATCAATTAATTTTTTTAAGTTGGCGCTCCACTCTCAGAGTATCTGCAGGTTTCACAAAGTCAAATCTAAGTCTTCTTAAAATCTTTCAAAGTAATCTCAAACTTAATTCATGACAAAAAAAATATAAATGCAACTTAGAAATGTGCATTTACTAGAGGTGCGCCGATCAATCGGTCACCGATCATAATCGGCCGATTTTCGTGAAATCGGGGATGATCGGGATCGGCCGATCATTGGCTCTGTTACC
>CAEGAF010017130.1:0-65413 GCA_903067075.1 Micropoecilia bifurca
CTATTGATTATAGATTAATAGTTTTACTGGACAGGAATTACAAAGAACAAATCTGGTTCTTAATCAAATCCTAATGAGTCAAATTGAAAGTGTCATGGAGTCATCAGCCTCATGACATTAACGCTGACATGAAAAATAATATTGAAGAAATAAATATATCAAATCTAATTAAAAACATAAATAAGTGTTAAGTTATTTACTGTTATGGTCTGTAAGATATATTTATTCTCGGTATTAAATGTGTTCTCAACAAACCAATGGCACTTCAACAATATTATTTTACTTTTTATCTCGAAATAGTGTCTGTTTATTCTTGCCATACAGTCCTCTGTATTAATTATTGTTCCAAAGGTCTTGCCATTCCAGTTTATTCCTTTGTATTTACTATCGTTTCTTAGTTTATTCTTGCATTTTGTTCTTCATTCATTTCTATTTAGTTTCCTTTGATTAGTATTATCCTCTCTTGATTTATTGCTATGTCCTCTGTAGTTTCTTTCCTGTCGCTAGATTTAGTTTATCATTTATCCATTATAAGACGAATAATATAAGACGAATAATCTTCACTCATCACCTCCAGAGAATTTCACAAACATTGAGATTTGACTAATCTCAATGCTTGACTAATGACCATTTGACTAATGGCCATTACTCTGTCCTTGTATCATCATTTTGTGATGGATCTGCATTGGGATCTTAACGTCAAACACCTGTGAAAGGATGAATTATGAAGGAGGTTGAATTAAATTTTATGAAACAGGAGCACAGACGCTCACACATTTATACACCGATATGCAGCTCGGTAGGCAATTTGGGGTTAAGGTTCCTTGCCCAAGGGCACATCGACACGTGGTAGGAGGAATCTGGAACCAAGCCTGCAACCTTCCGATCGCAAGACGACTACTCTACCCACAGAGTCATGGTTGCACATAGCAACCACCTGCTTCACCATCAGTTGTTTCTGATGAAAAGTTTTCTGTATTAGGCTGTATTTGTGGAAGAAAAACATACAAAACTACATGAAAAAAGCATGAAGACTGTTGATGGAGTCTTCAGTAGAGAGTCAAAACTTGTGCATGTCACTTAGAAGAGAGCTTCAGGAATAAATAATTCTGTTTTCCTCCATCTCTCTCAGCTCTTTGCATGCTCGTACATACATACACATAGGTGGTTTTCACACACCCATGTGCTCGAAGCTAAGGTTGAACGAAATGACACGCTGGGTACGTCGTCTTTAGGGCGTAGCTTAGATAGCGGCCAACAAAAGAAAGGTTCCTCATCAAATAATGTATTGAGAAGAGAAACCCAACAAACAGGTAGCTGAAAAGGCAGAGGAACAAGTTGCAAAGCAAAGGCAAAAACCCAAGAGAGTTGGTGAAGTAAAACGACCACTTACAGCTCCGGTGTTAACACTATAAAATGAATGCTTTCTATCGTGGCACCCATGGAGGGATTTCTTTATTTAAATGGGTTCATTTTTCAGAGGGAGACACAGTGAGGGTATTTTAGCTACCAGTAGCAGGAGAACGGAGCTACGCTAAAAAGCTAACAGGAGCTAACAAACACTAAATAGAAGGAGAGCATTGATACAGTTGCAGCCAAGCATGGTTTAATGTTACATAATACAGTTTTACAAAGTTGCTCAAAGTCTAAACTGACTTTGAGCAAAAAGGCAAAAAGCCAAAGGAAATCTTTTTTTTGTTTTATTTTTGTTTGTTTTTCCGTTTGTCAGCATTGTATTTAGTTCAGTAAAACACCTCTGTATTATTTTAGGTCAAATCAAACTTTCAATCTTTTTGCATTTAAGGTGCAAAGTTTACCTTCGACCAAACGCCCCCCAAGGGAATCCCAGCGCCCCCCTTTTGTGAGGGTGTCCGCCAGCGCCCCCTGCCGTCCTCTGGGGGCCGCCTGGGGGGCGGTACCGCCCACGTTGAGAACCGCTATAATAAGCAGTAAAGCACAATAATATAAAAACCAGGTCTGCCGAAACCCGGGATCGAACCAGGGACCTTTAGATCTTCAGTCTAACGCTCTCCCAACTGAGCTATTTCGGCGACGTGCCCACACCTAGCTCACCATACAGTAAAGGGGTCTATATGTCTCGCGTACTGGAAAAGTAATTGTCAGAAGACATGCCAAAGACGACATTTCATGTCAGACAGAAAAATAACTTTCTGTCTGTCTGTCTGTCGCAACTCTTTGCCGACTACAAGCAGCAAGCACAGGTGTGATTTTATTATTATTAGACCCGCTCCTCTGAGGCAGCAGTTCACACACTGGGATGGTGGGATTATTTCCACTTCTTTTAAATCGAAACTAACAGAACCGAAAGTAAATGTCATTTGCTTGCCTGGCTGCGACTTAAAACAGACGGTAAGTTCACATAGATAAAGAAAACGTTTAGTGTTTCATTTGAGAGCTTTGTAAAGAACTGAGACTGGCTAATAAGACGTTGCAGACACCGGAATTTATTTTTTTATTATTTACCGACAAAAACAATAACAATTTATGTTATACCGTATGACAGCTGGGCCATGGAGGGTATAGTAGAGAAACTAAAGAGATAGTAAATGGACTACGATTCTCTTACCTTATATAAACAGGCTTCTTTAATAGGAAGCAACTTTGTACAAAGTGTGTTCTCTATAGCTGGACAGCAGCTTAGACTGTGTCAAATGTAAGGCGATAATAACCATACTCAAAACGAACAATTGCTCTTTAACTTTCTTGTACTCCATGTTTTAAACAGGTCACAATGTCAGTTCAGTTCTCTGGATGGGAGGTGGTTGACGATGGCGCCTGCTTTGCCGGCGTGACCCTGGCGCCCGCACAGAGGCCTCAGAACAAAGGCGTCTACAAAATGTTTCATGGAACCAGCATTTCCAATGCGCGGGCCATCCTCGCTGGTGGATTCCAGCCGTCGTCCCGTGGCATGCTGGGAAAGGGCGTGTACATGAGCAGGGATGTGAAGAAGGCCTCTAACTATCCCCTTCTAAGTAATTCTAGTAACCGTGTGATTTTAGAGCTGCGTGTTCGCGTGGGCCGTGTCAAGCGTATCGACAAGGACAACCATCCTTTGCAGTTCACCTGGAGCAGCCAAGGCTACAACACCGCTTGGGTACCCCCCAACTGTGGTATGAAATCTGTGCCCAGCGGCCTGGAGGAGGACTGTGTGTTTGACCCTAAAAGGGTGACAGTTGTGGGCATCGCAAAAGCTCCAACCACCGCAATAGAAAAGGAGCTTCAGCAGCTTCTCGACAAATCGTCCAAACAACCCAAGGGGACAGCTGGTCAACATAAAGATGTTTGTCCTCTGTGCAAGAGAAAGACCCAACAAGGAGCTCATCACGTCAAGCAGAGGTGCTGGAAGTGTGGTCAAGACATCTGCATTCTCATGTCCAAGCACTTCTGTCAAAGGAAACCTTGAGAGAAGCTGTGGGAGGAAAGAAAACATGAAGTTGAATGACAGTAAAATCAATTTGGATGATTATTATTGTTATGATTTGCTGACAAAAAAAAGAACTTATAATAATCATCTTCAGAGAAACCTGTCAGTCTTACTGAAAACCAGTCATTTGTTTTCAATGTGATTAAACCTGAAAAATTGTCTGATTATGTTTTTATATGAGGTTTAGGTTTTACTCTATATTTAGACTGAATATTTACAGTGATGTAAAGACATCTACTGCTTGAACAAGTGACAAAATAATAAAAAAAAATAAATTTGCTTGTAGATTATTCACACACATGTATTCTGTCTTCCTTCTGATGACTGTCATCCCTCTTGTCTCTACAATACTCACACATCTTCACCTGCTCAGTGTAATACAAGCAAAATGGATGTGTACAGTACAAGTTAAATTCCATTAAATTGCAGAAAAGATGTGCTTATTTTTTTACTGCTTGTGAAGTCATTCCTATGAGCAAATTAATTATACAACATTTTCTTAAACATTTATTCTGAAAATGTTCTCACAGCATCCAGTTTTCCACTTCTGGCCTAAGTAAAATAATACAAATAATTTATCACTAGGATTTGGGCTTTTTCTCCTAAGATTGCTATGAATTATTATGTTAAAAACATTAATGCTTCACAATTGTTTTCGTACTACTAAAAATTCTAGAAGTATAAAATGCCTCCAGTTCACATAGCCACTATTTACTTAAACAGAAAAGTAAATAGGCGATAATTCTAGTGTGACTAATATAAAATGCAAACAGTCCAACTGTGTGCAATTTCATTTGATAAAACTGCACACTATAAGAATCACCTGGAGCATTAAAAATCTAATTGCACACTATTTTATGAAATAATTTTAAAAATGTGTGGATAGTGTACTTCATCTAATGAAACTGCACACTATACTAGACCCCAGCAACCTCGAGTGCACTTGTGTATAAATATGGAAAATGTAGAAGTGCTGCTTATCTTACGTAAATGGAAATGAAACAGTCCGTCCAACAAATTCCCTCGAAGTCATAAAATAAACTTTGGCCCGTACGGGGATCGAACCCGCGACCTTGGCGTTATTAGCACCACGCTCTAACCAACTGAGCTAACCGGCCATGGGAAACTCCTTCGTGATCCCATGTATCTCAAGAAATTCCATGTGTCATACTGTAGTAGACATTGAAACCAGGGAGGCGATGTAGCTCCACTAGGTATGCTTACAAGACAGAAAGTGAAAGGTATCCAATTCTCAGTGAAGTGACAACTCTTCTCAACGACGGTACGTTTTAAACCTAAAAAAAAAGACAGCATGCAGGCTAATGTACTTGGACGGATACATGTAGTGACTAAACGATACAAAGGCAGTGAGTTTGTAGAGCTTATGTGCAACGATAAAATATAGCTGACGCAGTTTGTCATTTTATAAGTCTGTTGGATTTCACTTCCTTATTGCTATATGTGCAAAGACCTGTGTTCACTTATCATTTTAGCTTTTCACCAAGGTTTTACTTGATTATATTGTATGTTTTTATTCATGGCTCTACCATACAAAGACTTCTTAAAGAAAACACTACGCAGCTCTCACATTTATTGAAAAACATAGCGGTTAAGACACTCCATTTTCATAGAGATATAGACCAATAACACATATTTTCGGTATTAAAACGATCAGGCATAGCATTATGACCAGGTCTGTTTCCAAGAGGAACCTTGGCCTCCTGAAGCAGCAGCAGTTATTCTGGGTTAACAGAGGAACAGTAATGGACACTTTTGACTGTTCTATCATTATTTGACCTCTACCAGTCATAGTTAGGCCCTTGTCAATGTATTCCCCCTGCTTTAACACATCAACTGTGACGGCTAAATATTCCCTTGCGTCTTGATATACCACCTACAAAGTGTGATGGTCAGGATTTTATAACGTCATTCCTAAATTCAGCATCTTAAAACAGTTCCCAGCAAAGTGTCGACATTCAGCCTTTCGTGATTGTTTATTCCCTTCACAGGTGCTGATACTCTCAGAACGTGACGCTCCACCACTACCGAGTCAGGATGTCATTGCAGTTCTTTGGCTGGGAGGTGACCTATGACGACAACTCTCCTCGTCTGGAGCTGGGGGCCTCGCAAGAACCCAAAGACCGGGGCGTCTACACCATGTACCACGGCACCACTGTTGCCAATGCGCGTCTCATCATTGCCAATGGCTTCCAGCAGTCAGCCAAGGGCATGCTGGGGAAAGGTGTGTATGTAAGTCGTGACAGAAAGAAGGCAGAACGTTATCCTCTGAACCTTAACGCTGCAGATCGCGTGGTGCTGAAGCTGCATGTGCGCGTTGGCCGCGTCAAACGCATAGACAAGGACGACCATCCGATGCAGTACACCTGGAGCACGCAAGGCTACGACACAGCTTGGGTACCCCCCAACTGTGGCATGAAAGCTGTGCCCAGCGGCCTGGAGGAGGACTGCGTGTTTGACCCAAGCAGAATAACGGTCGTGGACATTGCTAAGGCTCCCAACGCAAACCTGGAGACACTTTTACAGCTTGTCACCAACAGTCTCAGAAAGCTCAACGTTGCAGCTGGCAGTGGGGCTGCAGCAGCTGATTGTTCACTGTGCAACAGGAAACTGCAGCAGAATTCTGCACATGTCAAGCAAACGTGCTGGGGATGTGGGCAAAACATTTGCACACTAATGACCAAACATGTTTGTACAGTTAGGATTTGAGAGGAACTTAAATCTGATGGGCTCGATTCACTTAATCCAGTGAAGTGCCTGGAGACAAACTGAATGTAACTTAGGGCAATAGATGTTTCTCAGGATACCAATGGATTTTGGAAACAACCTGATTTCTTCTTTTTCTTCCACAAAGAACTGTGATGTGTCGTAATGGGACTCAACTTAAGCCAAACTTCATAATGATTTTACCGTTATATTTTATTATGTATGAAATAGCTTTAATAGGATCATGTGTTGGTGTCAATAGAAGACAATCTACGATGAGCAAAATGCCTTTATTCCATGATTGCATGCTGTTTGGACTTTACTTTAAAAAACTGACTTCATAGCCATAATGCAAAAAATAAAATAAATGGAATAAAATAATGCGAATGAATCAATGATTTTGATTTCAGACTCCTCGTGCCTTACATTCTTCTTTTTCTTCTTTTTTTTTTTTTACATTTGTCAGCAACATCCAAAAAGGTACTGGAACCTCGCTTAGCTTTTCTGCTAATTGCATTACATGCAAAGTGATGCAGATGCAAAATTCATGATGAGGAAGATGCTAGTTCTGTGTAAAAATCCAACAACCTTTGATTTCCATTCATTTTGGCATGTTGCAGAAGAACCTGCACAGAGAACAGAGAACATGCTTTGGTAAAGGTTCAATTCAAAATCGAGAACCCGTTCTAGTGTCCTTGTATGGATAGGATGTTTCTTTTTTTTACTCACATTAATGAGTTCCTGATCGTTTTTGGCATGCAAGTGTCTGAGGAGGTACCAACTCGCCACCTGCACCACCGTTACAGGGAAATCATCAGATGAAACATAGACGGACCTCTCCAGCAAACGCCTCGTTTCCCTGCGGAACACAAACAAAAGGACAGGTCTAACAGTGGTACTATGCAGTAAATATATCCATACTAAAGTTTCTTGGAGACTTAATTATCATTCTCACTAAAGTGATGGTAAAACGAAAGAAAAAGAAAAACACACAAAAAAAAGTGGTAGTACACAGGTGAAGATGTGATGTCATGTTAAGATTTTCAGCAACTCCTCAACTCGGCGATAACAAAACCATCAATCCTGAGATTATTTAGACATATTTCTGTCGAGGCAGAACGTTTTTCTTGACAATTGCTAACTAACACACTGACGAGACAGATGGGCGCATAAATCTAAAACTTTATAAATAATATTCAATCACTTCTGATCATAAATTACACATAAATATGTCAAATAAAAATCACTTAGCAGAACATTTCACAAATCTGTAAAATTGAAAAGTTCTAGTATGGCTCCTAATTCAGTAGAAACTACCAGGGACAAGCACATACCTTGCAGTCATCTTGGTCACATATTGGAGCAAAGCCTGGAAGAGGAGGGCCATGGGGGAAGAGCCCAGCTTCAAAACCTCCGTAGTGGCTTCAATAACAAGATCCTTCCAGTCGTTTCCAGGGACTCCAGCCTGAGAAAAAAATATGGTTTATTTCTCCACATCAAAAGGTTGTTTTCTATATATCCTCTTGTTAACATTTAACTTATTCATAGTATGTAACATAAATGAAAGGTTTGAGATTCACAACAGAAAACACTGGACTGAAGTTTTATTTTTGCTTTGTTGTAAATTGATGTTTGTGTATTTTTGTGTCATGTTGGAAACTGCAGCAAAAATTTAATGTGTTCAAGAAATTATTCTAACTGAAATAATAATAATAATAATAATAATAATAATAATAATAACAATAATAATAATAATAATAATAATAAAAAGCTAATTTATCATTTGTAATACCAGCAAACAGTCATTCTCCGTTTTCTCCCTGCAGCGTACTTTTGCATCTCCCCACAAAGTAGAATCAGCTCCATCTTTAGGAGTGTAAGTTTCTATTACCAAACCGTTGCCTTTAAAACATTGTACAAACATTACGTGCCATCTTAAACATTGTCACTGGCGACCTTAAAATTAGAAACATGCATGATCTAGGTTTGTGCTCACAGACTTACCATGCAGGGTCCAAGAGCCAGCAGAGCCAGTCGGAGGAGGCTGGCGATCTGGAAGCTGTGAGCGCCCAGCTGCAGGGCAAGCTGCAGGCTCTGTCTGTAAGCCATCACCGCCTGGACCAGGAGGCCCTGGCTACGGTACACCTCAGCCAGCCACTAAAGAGAAGGAGAGCAAATGTCTGTTGATTTATCGATGAGTTAACTCTGTTTTTACAAATCTGAATGGAAAATCTATCCCTGCTGCAAACTCTGGCTACGTATTTATAACCGTTCCATCTTGCATGCAAGTCAAGCTCCACAGAGCTCTGCTAGTGAGCCAATATCGGAGCTAAAGAAGAGAGACATTTAAGATCACCGGCGTTTGAGGACTGGACTTTGAGTCCAACGCTCCATTTTGAATATATACACGTCACTGCTTTAACAGCAATACAGCTGGTTTAAAAGTCAATTCTGTAACAATTTTGTGTCAGTTTTGTCTGAAGAGTAAAACAGTTTTAAACAGTAAATGCTTTTGCACAGGAAAGCTAAATAAATATTCTTTTAAATATAACTTTGCAAAAAGGAAACTGGGAAAGGTGCAATTAGTGATGGTATTTTTAAACATTATTTCTCTGTTATTGATAAATTAAAAGTAACTCGTGCATGTCGTGAACCACTTCTTAGTTCAAAGAGAAAAATTGGTATATGTGGGTGGAAGATTGAAAAACCCCACAAATGAGCTGCGGAGCCCTAATTGGTGCAGAACGTTTTTTACCACAGTTCTGTAAGTGACGGTCACGTACATGCCACGCTCCAAGGTTGGTGGGGTTCATCATTACGACTTTGTTGAGCTGCTCCAGGACCTGCTCTGTAAGGACAGCACCACCATCAGTCTTGAGGAGGCGCTGGCACTGAACCTGCGTCAGCGACAGCATCACTGCTGGGTGATCCGGGGACACGTTGAGAACCTGGAATAAACAAATGAAATAAGACAAACCACTGCAGGTTTATTGCATCATTTCCCCGTTTTTTGGAAAAGAAAAAAAAAAGGTTTTAGATATGCATAATAAATAAAGAGCATTTATATTCCACCTGCGTGCAGAGAGCCTCTGCTTGCTCCAGCTGTCCTTGTTGCATGAGGCCAGACACGGCCTGCTGTAACACCCAGCCCTCCAGAGCCTGGGTCAGGGGCCGCTCCGCCTCCTCCACGCTACGCACTAGAAACCAGAAACGGATCAGCCTCACATGCGGCAGACATAAAGCAACCAGAGAAGTTAAAGGAGACCAATATACACCTTTCTCAGAAACCACGGACATCAGAGTGTGTTCCAGTGAGAGTCGGCGAGGAGCAGAGCCAGAAAGATAACAGGAGGTGTTTTCGGTGTGACAGGCTGCCATTAATCCAGCCCATGTTGCTGGATCATCTAAAGAAAAAAACAAACAAACATGGGCATGTAAAGATATTAAAATATAAAACTTCATTTTTGCATTATTTTCAGTAGAACGTTGTGAATATGGTTCATATTCAACGTGGTTCAGAAGGTCTGTGTGGGTACCGGGGCAGAGCAGGACAGCTTTCTGCATGGTCTTCAGCGCATTCCTGTGAGGATCTTCTCCAGTGTGTCTCCCACAAGCCACTTGGTTCACGCCGCTGCACAACAGCGCCCTCTGGAGGCACAGAAACACATGCACTTTTACTGGGGAAACGGGCAAAATCGACAGTGGAAGGTGTTTTGGTCATTACACAGGTAACAGAAGACAGAACAAAGTCATAACCAATAAAGAAACAAAAACGTAAATAAATCAGGCTTTTTTTTTTCTTTACCTTCCCTTGAGTCATACTAAAGAGACAGGCGATGTGACCAGCTACTGCGCCCCCCTGTAAGACAAAGAACCCAAAAATTATTATTACTGTTACTTGCCTGGTCACATTATTGTCTGTCACTAGGGATTTGTTTTATGCAGAGTCTTACCTGAGCCTTTCTGGGGTAGTACTGAGGTATCACTCTGGACAAAAGAGCCCAAAGGGAGGGATTTCCAGGATTACTGACAAAAGAAAAAAAAATACAAATGAAAGAAAGAAAGAAAGCAAAAATGTGACCCTAGGGACTTCCTTTTGCAGGCAGGCATCCAAATGAACTTTTTTTAGTCATTATTATACAGGAAAGAAGCATTAAAAAAAGGCTACCAAGCTAACATCTACACACACGTCAATCTGTTGTCTGCGGGTAATGATAGAACATTATTTGAGTCAGTTCATATTAGAACCTAAGATACAATCTTAACTCATGTAAATGAGTCTTCTCAGATCAAATCTGAAGCTTAATAAAGTTTCTGAATGCAGCTCTGTACTCAATAATGCCGACTTCTCGCTCCATCTCCCTATATTTGATCAATTCTTCACAAAAATGCACGTAAAAGCCTGAACTGAAATCCCTCTGAATTGTAACAGCAAAGTGGACCCAGCAGCGTACCTGTGCACAGCTCTGGAGGCCTCTCTCTGCACTGCACTGTAGTTGCCCTGAAGGGCCAGCAAGGAGCAGGTGAGGAGACATCGCTGCTCTACAAGCCCCCCAGAGGCGGACCCTTGCTTTAGCAGCTCAGTCAGGGCAGCCGCAGCCAGTGTGGCGTCGCTGTGCACCAGTCCCAGCGCACACAAGCAAAGCAGAGACTCCGAGATGGGCTCCTTCAACACCGAGCTGCCGACACAAAGACGGGAGACAAACCGGTTACATGTTTGGAAACTTTGACGGCGAAGATTGAGCAGTTTCAAATCAAATCCAAGAAGGACGTGGTTGCTACTTTCTCATTCCAACACCAAGAGAACAAATAGAAGGAGTCACCCTGTTATGACGCACATGTTTAAGCTCATTTATTGAAATAAATAGCTGATATTCCAACTAATTGAGATGCACCACTGCTAAAGGATGCTTATAACGACATGATGGATTAAATAAGTGCATCGGATATGGATGAAATTGCAGAATCTAAAGCTGAATCAAAAACAACACCAAAAAATGTTTTGACAAAAACACCTTTTGGCCTCACCATTTGAAAAGCAGCGTCTTGGCCGAGTCTAGGTTGCCCTGTCGGTGCTGCAGCAGGGCCAGAGCAGTCAGTATGTAAGCCTTCTCCTTCTCGCTGGAGGTCACAGCCAAGGCTCGCTCATACACTACCACAGACACAGAAACTCACTCGGCTTGGCATACAAAATCAAAGCAAAGCCTCTGAAATCTATTCCGCTGCTCATACCACCAATGCTTTCTGGGTAGAGTCCTGCCCTGCAGTAGGCCAGAGCCAGCCCTACCATGTCACTGAGGTCCTGGAGTGGAGTGGACTTATAAACCTGGACTGCTTCCTCCCACTGGCCCGAGTTGCTGCAAATAGGACATTTCGTTGTAGGATTGTTGAAGCTCACGGAACGTGCCTAGCTTATAGATGGACGACCCGAGTTCATCGTGACGATAAGCCAAACGGTTACCATAAAGCACGAGCACAGCTGCCGAGTGAAAAGAGCAACGCTTCTGAAGGGGACGAGGACCGAAGAAGTTCAACAGCTCTGGAGGAACAAACAAGAATGAAGGAAATAGGTGTCAAGTTATTCATTTATACAAAAAATGTCCCCCATATGCCTTTTTTTAATCACTGTAATTCACACCTTTGGTATGCTTGTAAGGCCTGCCTCTTCAGCTGCAGATGTTCGTTAAGGTAACCCAGCATAATGAAGGCGTCTGGGTCAGACTGGATTCGTTCTAAATGTGAAAGAAATTTAATTCAAAATAATCAGTCTCAAGTCACAGCCCAGTTAAAAAAAATCTCCTGACTTTTTGAACAGCCCCACTTTAATAAACATCATACCTGTGTACTTGCAAAGGGCCACATGAGCAGCAGAGATGGCGTTCATTTGCACAATGTTGTAGCAGTACAGTTCACTGTCCCTGTTGCTCTTATCCAGAAGCGTGGAACAAACCCAGTAGGCGTAACCTTTGACACCTTCCATCTGAGAGAGGAAAATATATTACGTTTTGGTGACGATGGACACGGACGAGGACCAGTCTAAAATAACAGGAGAACTTCAGCATTTCTGGAGAAGAAAAAGCAACAAGCTCCGAGCCAAACTGTGTGTGGCGTTAGAAAGGTGAAGCAAAGATTACTATCTGGGTAATGAGTGGATTTCAGAGCGGCGGAGGCTGTGAGCCGTCACCCACATGTGTGCTGAGTTCGGTGGTGTGCCTGAAAAGATCCATAGTGTCGTAACTTCCCACGCGTTCTGCTATCAGCGCCTGGTGGGGATGACAGAAACAGCAAACTGTAATTAACATGGAAAAAAAAACAATGAGTTGAAAAGTGTGGGAGCCCCTCAGCACGGAGAGGATGACAATTACAAAAAATAAAATCACCTCATCACCACTGTCTTGTGTTAGGTATCAAGTAAAAGGTATACATGTTTATATGATACAGTGTGGATTATTACACAGAATTAGAAAAGTAACCCATTAAAATTTGTGTTTTTATTCAAAGCATTTTCCACCCAGAGTTGAGAAACTAAGGCTGAGCTACATGCAACTCTAAATAATAGAGTAAACCAGCCCAAAGCGAGTTTTGTTTGGGAGCCTGAAGATTCTCATAAAATAAATATTTAGCAATAATTAGCTCTCTTTCTGAAAGAAGACAAGAAGAAATCAAGGAAGGAATAACAGAAGTCCGGGTTCTTGATGTAGAACACTAATAAGGAATAACATCTTGGCAGTTAATAATTAATATAGTCCAGAAAATTTTTCTCGATTGAAAAGGGGACTGTTTAGGTATAACATGAGCAAAAGTGAGACTTTCAGCTTCTTCCATTCACTCCAACTATGTGTTACACAAAGTGCTCCTTGCTTTACTAGTTTTCTGGTGACAGATTTGTTGGGAGAGAAAGGAGGAGAGTTCAGGCACGTATCAGAGGAACGACGCTGACCAAAACCACAAGATGTTACAATGTCGACCCTCAATGCGTCTGGAAATTTTGGCTTTCTTTCACCACAAGCTTTTAAGCGCTCGATTGACTTTGAACATGAGGATGGAAATGGCAATTGTGAGACACAAACCAAAACACAACAGAAAAGGAAAACATGAAAGTACCTGTCCAATCCAGCAGTTGACATACAGCGGCTCCAAAGACTGTGCAATTTTGAAGGCTTCATGCGCAAGCTGAGACAAAAGACGCACACTTGAGTAAAAACGTCAACCACCAATAATGAAAATAATCCACAACATGTTAGCATGTAAAGAAAGTGATGACAGCACCTCTATGTTGTCCTTTTTTAAATACAGCGTACCAAGGTTTGTCCATGCGACAACATTCTGTATGAAAACCAAAAAGGTCACATGAAAAAAAACAAAAAAACAATGAATATATGACTTTAACTAGTCAGGAATATAAGTTAGAAGTTCGTACGTTTGGCTCCACTTCTATGGACTTGATGAAGCAATGCTGAGCCAAAGCATAGCTCTCCAGACCTGATGTGGTAAAACAGAAACATGTCACTTTCTCTGACATATAAAAGGAAAGAGAATAGAGGAAAAATATGAACTTTTCCAGTATTCTAAAAATGATTTATCATTTTAAGAATATCGTAGTAAATGGCATGAAATGTTTAATTTTAGAAGGGAAAAAAAATCTGAATATATCAAAAATAATATATTAATGTACTTTACAAAGTCCTACCTCTGGACATAGAAATCACCCCCAAGGCATCCCAGTAGCTATAATTTCCACTCTCCATCTGGATAGCTTTTTTCAAGCACTGGTAGCAAATATAAAATATAAAGACAATGCGGTATTGATCAGTCCCTGATATTACAGAGTTCTTATTTTTTAATTACCTGCTGTGCTTTCTCCAGGTTCAAAGAGTTTTGGTGTTCATCGGTAGGGCGGGGTGAGTTTGTGGCCTGGTGGTAATAATTCAGCCCCAAGTCGCACCACAGGCTGGCAACCTCAGGCATCAGCTTCAAAGCATGGGCATAACACCTGGGACATGAGAGAATAAGCTTTCTTCAGCTGATATTTTTAAGTATTTATGTCATTACAAATCACAGTCACTTGATTTCTCTTGAACTTTTCCACATATTTTGATGATACAAACCCAAACTTTATGTGTTTTAGATGAATTATATGTCATAAACCAGCACAAAATAATATAGCACAGCCATAAAATTTAAGGATAATCCATATAAGGCTTTGGAGTTTTGTACAAATGAAGTTTAGAAAAGTGTTGTGTATTTATATTTGTCCCCCTTCACTCCTATACCCCTGAACAAATCCAGTGCAGAACTCTTCGGAGGTCGTTTAATCAAAGTAAACCTGCTTCAGTGGAGCATAAACGTATGGATAAAACCTTGCAGGACCTCTCGCCAGCTTTGAGCGTCTGAGCTTGGTTCAGCGTGTGATCCTGTGCGCTGGAGTCAAATCCAGACAGCAAGGTCGGCACCACAACCTGAGCCCTGCTTGGCGAAACAACTCTGACAGCGGTGCACGCATCTCCCAGCAGCTTCCACAAACAGGACAGGTCTGGTCGCAGCTGCACAGCTCTGCAAATGAGCAAACAAGGTGGCCTACAGAACAGAGCGAGTATAGCATTGACGTTTTGGAGATTAAATGTTTTCCGGTTATTGCCTAAAGAGGTTGTGTATGGATTTCTGAATGAGGTCAATGGCGCCTCCATCTCTGCAGTCCTCCATTAAACTCTTTGCCAAAGACAACTGGCACTCTCCAAGGCCTTAACAACAAATGAGACAAGTTGTCAGAAATTGTCAAAAAAAAAAGAAAGGTGTGACGATTAATATTCTGTGACAGCAAACGCGAACCTTTCAGAGCAGGAACATAGTCCTGCTGTGTTGTGATTTGCAAATACTCATCCACGGCCTCCTTGAACTTTCCCAGCGTCTGTTTGATGGCAGCTGCCTGGTAGACGCTGTAGATGGAGCTGGGCTGGAGCTGATGCGCCTTGCCGAAGGCCTTCAGAGCCGCTGTGAAGCTCCGTCGGTTGAGGTAGGCCTCGCCTAAACATTCCCAGCAAACCCAGTCCTCTGGATCTGCCCTCAGAGCAGCCTGCAAGCTTTAAAACACCCACATGAGTGAAACGTCTGAATTAAGAGTCAGAAATCTTTAGTTCAGATAGGAGATTCTTACTCTGCTATGGCTTGTTGGTGATCTCCGACCTTCAGGTAGTACAGGCCTCGTCTCATCCAGGCCCACTTAGCTGAGCCCGGTGTGGCTTTCTCCGTCACCGACTCGAGGGTTGCCAATGCACTGTCCTGTGACATAAAAGGGGGAACTGGGAGGTTTTTCCGACGCTAAATGCAAACAAACTTCCTGAAGAGATGCTGACCATGTCTCCCTGCCCCATGCTGAGATCCACCAGAGCAGCTCCGGATTCGGCATCGCCGCCGTTTAACTGGAAAGCCTTCCTGTAGCACCCCTGCGCACGAGCGACGTCATTTGCCACGTCCCGGTAATAATGGCCGAGGAAGCGAAATGCACAGCCGAGATGCGGATCCAACTTTGCTGCCTGAAATGGACAAATCAATCATGTCAGTAGCATAGCTCTCTGTTTGGGCTAATATTGGCTTCCAGCAAACCTGAACATTGTACAGCTTAAACACCGGATTAATCTGGAAACATGACTCTTGAAACCAAACAATTTAGAGACTTAAAATAACAGGCGTGGTTCCATCTGAAGCAGTCGCATCCTTCAATTCTCCATCCATCCAATGTGGTACCAACCTTTAACAAGTGATTGTGAGTTTTACTCCGGTCTCTACGGGTCTCTGAGCCCATATCCCAATAAAGTTTTCCAAGGAAGAAGAAGAACTCTCCGCTGTCTGGGGTCTGCTTTGTAGCCTGTAAGAAGCTAAACAACAAGCGAAATGACCAATGTTTGTGTGAACTGCCTTTCTGATATGTTTGTTTGTATTTATTTATTCATTTCTTTTTCTTTTTACCTCTGCTCTGCTAGCTGAAGCTGACCTTCAGCTACATGTACCAGTCCTCTCAGAGCCAATCCCTGCGGCAGGTTTGGGTTGGAGACTTCCAGCTCTGACAAAAGCTGTTAAAATAAATCATGTCAATAGCATAGCTCTCTGTTTGGGATAATATTGGTTTCCAGCAAGAGTTATCATTATTTTAGCATAGTCTGAATTATTTAGTTGATATTTATTTGATAAAATACTGCACTTTTTTCCTGGTCAAAAAACATCACACTGGTATGAATCGGTGGGGAAAAAGTTTTCAACCTTGAGTGATTTATCGATCTGTCCTTTGTTGAGGTATCCACGTCCTTTCAGGGCCAACAGAACCGGATCTTTTTCAGCCTGAGTAATCTAAAAAAAAAAAAGGGAAAAAGGAAAAAGAATTAGAAGTAGATATATAACACATATCTGCACAAATACAAAATTACGCAGAAAAAAGAACTTCATAGATGACAGGATTATTAAACATGTCACAGCATTATAATCCAAGGTAACTCAGCCGAGTTACATATTTATCTAGAAACGTCTACACAGCAGCATGAATCAGAAAACCTGTGAGAATGTCTCCAGAGCCTGACTGGCAGCCTGCTCTCCTTCACTTCTCACTAAAGCCTCCAGCTTCAGTCGAAGGAGTTTGTCTCTCAGCTCTTTATCTTCAGAAGTACAAACAATTATACCTAAAAAAAATGAGATAAACCCAGATGCTGTATAAGTTAAGCACACAAGAAGCATTCATAACCCAGATGGAGTGAAGTTTTACTCAGGCTAACTTAGCAACAGCAAACGTAAAACACACCTTGTGAGCATGAAGCAGCGCAGTCGGAGTGTCTGTGTATTTTAAACTGAGCCTCTGCCAAGCTGCACCATCCCGTTGCTGAGCTCATTTTCTTTATTCCTAATAAAACAGAATGGATGAGTTCAGAACGATTATAAGCACTGTAAACAACAGCTGCACATTGAATGCGCTAATGTGAAAACTGACCTTTCTCCAGTTCATCAACGGCTTCTTTATACCTTCCCTCCAGAAGAGCCTTGGTACCGAGACCCAAGTGGCCCAATCCACTGTTGGGGGCCATTTCCAGGAGTCGGGAAAAACAGCTGACTGCATCCTCATCCATGTTATCTTTAAAAGGAAAACAAACATATCGTCAGGTTGGCCATTTCATTTACATTTGATTTAACCTTCACAACCCAAACAGACAAGATATCTTAATTTAAACTTAGGAAATTCATAATTTCCAACTTAGGAAATTCAGAATTTCCTAAGTTGTAGTACAACACAAAGAGATTTTGAATACAAAATTTCAAATTTTAAATTCCATTGCGTTGTGCTACAAGTGGAGATTTTGCTCATATGATGCTAAACAAGCAAGTGTAAGGACTGGTGGAAAGCATAAAGATGATGGAGGAGACAGACAACTTTACAAAAATGACAATAATAATGTATTTTTAGCCGTCTCTAAGCTCTAAAAACACACTAAAGACATTTTAAAGTAATAATAACATCTCAGAAACCTGACATGAGTATAAAAATCTGTGAAGGGGTTTAAAAATTTATGTGGCGGCGAAATATCTTTCTATCCTCAAAGACTGTAACAGTATGAGAAAGGACAAATTGTCAAAATACATTAAAGATATGCCCATCTCAGAAACACAATTCTTCTTTGAATTAAATTACGTTTATCTCTAAATTTGCCTGTCTTAGGAATACATTTGCCCTCAACAGTGACTCCCTCAAAAACAGTTTAATATTCGAGAGACAAACTTTTCTGTTCCTCCTCCTTCTGCCTACTAATAGTTGTGACACGATGTTTGCGATAATTTCTATTACATAGTTATGACCAAGTTATAACAACACCTGCATTGTTTAATGTGTTTGATGCCAACTGAAATTAGAAATAAACTTGACTCGATTTTGTTTTTAACGAAGGAATGCACAGGTTCTGATGGAAGAGCTTCAACCACCTGAAAAAGTTGCCAATAAAAAGCATCTAACGAGCATGTGTAAGACAACAGTAGCTTACTTGTTTTGAGATAGTGGCTGCAAAGGACCTCCAGAGGATAGGTTTGGTTTGGGTACGCAGACGACATGGACTGACAAGCCTCTTTCATTTTGCTTTCTTCGTGTGGCAGCTGCAGTAAGAGCAGATTTGTGATATAAGTTCATGAAAAACCCTGCGAATACGTAATCGTCAAAAAGTGGTTGACACAAGAGGGTGGGGGGGGTTCACTTACTTTGGAAAGACATTTAATATAATCAGCCGAGAGCTTCTTGTGCTCCTCTCCAGGCACAGGCTCAGTGAGAGTCATGGCCTTCTCAAATGCCGTTATCAGCTGATCGTCGTAAAATCAAACACAGCAGGACCAAGTAAACAACTTAAACTTGCTGTAAATTCCCAAGATTACATTCAATGTGGATTGCAGCGTTTTGACCATCGCGCACAGCCGAGGTAAGCTTACATGCTGCTGAGTCTCGTTGTCCTGCTCCTCATCGCCGATGCAGTCAGAGAGCAGATGGGTCATCTTCTGCAGTAACTGCACCAACTCCTTCTCATCCACGCCCTCGTCCTCCTTCAGCTGGACGAGCTGGAGCCAAACCTTAGCCAGCTGCACACAAGCGTACGAAAGGTGAAATATGTGGTGTGAAAAAGACATATTGGTTAGTTGTTTTAACCAAACCTGCATGCTCGACATTTGAAATGCACACACACCTTCAGATATTCTCTGTCAGACTGGTAAATGTCCGACAACTTTTGGATCATGTCGTAGCTTTTAGTTTTATCCGTCCTGCGAACAGAGAGAGCATCAGACACAGAAATGTGCTTTAACACAACAAAAAACATAAGAAAAACATAGCTATAAAATACAAACATCTGCAAAAATTTGTATACATTTTCAAGCGCTTAATTCTCAGTGTTTTAGCACACTGCTCTTTATGAGAATCCTACAAGAATGAGATGCCAATGACACCTGGTTAGCGACTGATTATCAAGAACCTGCAGTCAGCTGCTTGAAACTTGTGGTTTTAAAACAGGGTCATCATGATTAAATTAATAAGTGGCACACCCTCAGTTTTGTGTCAGATTTCTGTTTTCATTTTTCAAATATTTCCAAACAACCAATTTAAAAAAAAATCATGTAGGAAGGAACAATTAAGCAGTCAGTGAGCAGCAATAGGTGAGGGCGGGGCTGTCTGTTCTACATGCTCTAAAAAATAACAATAACCGTGATCACTCCAGCACTACTATTAAGAGTAGTTTAATAATAGCAGAAAAGGTTTAGTGTATCATTTTAGTAGTTTTAAAGCTGAATCAAACACATACTATATTACATGTTTACTTACTTTGCATAAAGCTCCACAAGCTTCTGGTAGACATTAGGCAGCTCATCTTTGAAATCCCACTGATAAGTGTTTTCATAAAGATTTGCCAAACCCTGCAAACACACACATCACCGAAATCATTAAAATTAGCACAATGCAAAACACTCCGTGTGAAAATAATTTGCATAAGACCACAACACCCCCTGTTCTAGATGAAGACACCTGAAGGTAAGCTTACCTGCCAGGCCAGCAGCTGCTCAGGCTCCAGCTCCACCGCTTTCCTATAGGCTGCCTGTGACTGATCGGGCTGCTCCAGCTCACTCGCTGCCTTGCCGATGAACACCCAGGCGTTGTAATTGTTCTTTTCGAGTTTCAGAACAGCCTGAAACCACATGTAGGAGCGCAAAATCAGCTTCGACACCCATCTTCCTCCCAGTAGGTGGACTATATTAGCTGTACTTCTCAAGAGTATTGGGAACCAGAGCAATTTACCTTGCAGTGCTTCAAGACTTCTTTGAACTCCTTGTTGTTAATGGCCTCTCTGGCACTTTTCAAAGCGGCTTTCACTTCTTTATTGGACATCTTTAAGAGACAGACATTTACAGTGAACACTGAAAGAATGGCTGCAGAGCAGTTTCCAACTATTAGCAACAAGCTACAAGTGGGATAGTTAACAAGCCACCCACTGAAATTAGACCAAATAACACCAAATTCAGGATAATTGTGTGCTGCATTTTATTGGTGCTGTGAAAGAACAAATAAATAGTCTATTTTAAAGGCCGATAAAGTGAGTTTTGGGTCATTTAAGCTCTTAGGACAGATTTTCTAGCCATAGTTAACAGCAGCCAAATAGGATTAATTTAAATAAAAACCCGGTGCTTATTTTAGGATTCACGACTGACCTGGTTGAGCTGAACACAGCTGTAAACTATGCAGTTATAAAAATCTTTGCATGAAAAGCTAACTTACTGTTTACAGATCACCGCTGGACTCGCACGAATAAGACGGAAGTAATACCTGCTGCGAGGCGGATTTTTCAAAATAAGATGACTTGTGATTTGGCAAAAATAAAACTATTAAAATACAATTCACCCAAAATACGACAGAATTTGCTTTGCTTGACTTTAATACATCTCACCTTGTTTATTAAATAGATATAAGTAAAGTGCATTGCAGACCTATCCATACCTCCTAATTTTTTTTGTTATCTTACTCCAGTGGTTTGTATTTTACAACCACAAACGTCAAGTGCATTTTATAGGTGATTTTTGAACAACAAAGAGGCAGAACATTAGAATGAAATAGAATAAAAAACGATTGCCTGACACCAATCTGGATGCCTATTTGCAGCTTAAAAACATTAACCATCACTTTCGTTATATAATGTTCTTGAAGAGCCATGAAGCCATGTATCAATGGCTTTTTCGTAGGCCTGGATGTCCTTTTGCCAGTCAACATGCCACCTGAGGTTAGCAATGACCTCAGTATAGTTTCTCCCCAAACTGTCCCGCCACACACCAAACTCGTTTTTATTGTAGCGATGGACAGCTGAAGAGACTTTTGGATAATCTACGATGCTGCGCAACAGTTTGTCCAGTTGAGCCTGAACGTCTGGGAATCTGAGAACCACATTGTGCAGCTCATCCTTGTCCACTGTGACATCTGCAAAAGAAAGGGTGCAGAAGGGGGCGTTCAAAATCGTTGCCATCGTTGCGAATTTCTCTAGCGGTATTAATGAGAAGGAAGTGAAATAGTTTGAAACTCACTGAAAAGTTGCGGGGGGACACTGATACCGTCTGCGTAGGCAATGTATTTCCAATGTCCAACCCTAAGCATATATGTAGAGGCATTGGCATTGCAGCCATGATATTCACTCAATACCCACTCTGGGTGTTCGTTCTTGGACACGTTTCTGGATGTGGAGATCAGTGGCAGGACAGAGTGGCCACTTAAATTGCCCACAGGTGAGATACCAGCAATCTCTGTAAAGCAAACAAACAGTTCAAACGCTGAAAATGTACGTCTGCTATTGCCTGAACTTAAAACAGGTTTTCTCCTGTCCTACCAAGCATAGTGGGATAGAGGTCAACCAAGGACACAAGCTGGTGGACCTGCAGCCCAGACTTTAGCCCAGGGCCCATGATGAGCAGTGGGACACGAGAACTGCCTTCGAACATCGACATCTTATAGAACTGCCGGTGCTCCATGGCTAGCTCCCCATGGTCGGCTGTAAATATCAAAACAGTGTTGTCCAGCAGGCCTTTCTCCCTCAGAGCTGAAATCACCTGACCTGAAGAGACAAAAGGGGTGGAGAACATGTAATGGTGATTTTAAAAACTTTATATATTTTCCCTTTTGCAGGCCACAATGCTACAAATGCCACTCTGTTGTTGTTGCTGCACCTTTTCCTACAACACTTTTTTCTTCCACTTAACTTTCAATGAACAAGGCTGGATAGAGCCCTTGGTGAACAACCAGCTTCGTAAGCAATGTTCTTTTTATTTTATTTTTAGACATCTGTCAAGTCAGCAGTCTCCCCCATGATTATGTGATCTACGTACCTTTGAAGACCATTTAGAGGCTCTTCTTAGATTAGCTGTGTGATGTGTGAAACCAAAGGTTTTCACTATTTAACTTTTAAGACACTTTACATTTAGACACTTTTTATGGTTTTCATTTTCTGCAAACCATAATCATCAAAACTACAATAACTAAAGTGTTGACATATTTCACTGTTTGTGTAATGAATCAATGTAATATATGAGTTTCACAGTATGAAATAACTGGTATAAAAAGAGATACACTTGATATGTACTTGTAAAGGCTTTCATTTGTCTTCATTTCTATTGGAATCGCTTTTTTGTTTATTTTTTTATGTGCCCTGTAGTCCTTACCAAACTATAATGCGTCAATAATCTTACTCCACTTTCATCCAAACTCTTTCTCTCAACTAACCCAGCATGGCATCTGCTTCCGCACACATGGCATAGTAAAAGGTCCGAACGCTTTTGATTTCCTCCTCAGTGAAGTCGCTGCTGCAGTTTTTGGTGAAGGTGGAGTAGTAGTCAACAGGATGCATGGCAGCCATAGGCAACCATTTAGGAAGAGAGACAAGCTCAGAAGACACCTGTGAACATGGAAAACCAAAGTTATTTAGTGAAGCGGTCCAAAGTAATCAAGGTGTATGATAAATAAAAAATAACAATTTAAATAAAAAAGAATGCCTTTGTGAGCCAGTACGGCGAGCTACGGAAAGTGGATCCTCCAGCTGTTGGGCCCAGAGATTCAGTTCTATAGGGATGAGGTAGATTGAGGCCGAGATATAGAGCAAAAGGTTCTTTAGACATGGCAGCTGTTTGGCGGATCCACTGAGCAGCTTTATCTGTGTTCTTCCAGTCTTTTTCCATAATTCTTCTGGTTGACATGTTGCCAACAAGTTGGGCAACAGGCCGGCCTTCCTGGCGAAGGAGGAACCGGACATCTCGAGTCCAAGCCTCGACGCGATTACTGCAGAACATTGGGTGAGGGGGAATCAATAAAATCTATGAGTAAGGACACTTTTATCTGACAATCAGACAGAAAGGCCTAACATTGTCTCTCTGACCCACCTGACTGAGTGACTCCCTGAGGTGTAATCCAGCTTTCCCAGCATGTTAGTGCGATAGCCGTTCCTCTCCAGCAAATCCATCCACGTGGTTGAGTTTGCATCCAAGCACTTGTAGTTGTTCCATGACTGACTGAGGTGAACAAACTGACCACTCCACATCGCTGCAGAAAAGGTTCAGGAAATCAATCTGATATATCTTCATTTGAATATCGTGGGAAAAGTATTATTATTATTATTTTATTTATAACTAAATGTATACCTGCTCTTGAAGGGCAGCAGATGGGCGAGTTTGTGTAAGTATTGAGGAAAGTGGAGCCCAACTCCCGGAGATAATTTATATAAGGGAGCCGCACAACTTTGCTGCCTGGATCGAACGATAGTCGACCATCCTGAAACAAACACAAACACATAAACACCAAGTTTTGATATAAAATAAACAAATAAATAAATAAATAATGGGAGTGACGTAATTCGGCCTACAATACAGAAAGTCACTGTTCATGACGTAAAACTTGTAATAACCGTATCATGCTAATTGTACTTACAAATGCGTCACTCATCACCATAACGATGTTTGGTCTGGTAACATTCTGGCTACGTTCACCACAGATTTGGAGGAAGAAAATAAAAGCCAACAAAAACATTTTATCCCTTTTATTCAAATCCTATAAAATAATGCATTTTCTTAGGTGAAGTAAAACATCGGCCGAAAAGTGATTAAATTAATCGGCGCAGAAATAAAAAAAAAAAAACTTCTTCCTTGTCGAGATTGCCCACCCAGGAGATTTACATCCGGGTAAAGTTTTCAAAATAAGGGTTTTCTTTAAATTAACTTTCCAGTAACGGGCCACTCGAATGCAATAGGCTTGCGGGATTAAACAAACAAAGGAAAGTGAAACACAAATAACACAACTATGTACCATTTACCAGCTTTAATGTTTTAAAAATAAAAAGAACTCTTACAAATTACAAACTAAACACGGTTCAAACAAACTTTTTAACATGGCAAATGAAAACTCTAGAGGGCAGCATTTATCCATGTACCACAATATTGCTGAGCAGATTCTGCAGCCATCGCAACTATTTTTATATATTTTGTTGTATTACTGAAATTGCTACCGTTAGTATGATTGAAAGCAACTTAATACCTAGCTATGGTAAATAACCAAATTTAGAGTTGAGTAATGGTGCTGAAGAAGACATCTGATTCAAAAGTCCTGACCTGTGATCAATTAAAGAGTGATCACCCTTACTTTCAAGGACGGTGAGATGGGTTTGTTTTCATCTTTATTTTGAAATCTAAAGGAATTCAGTTGATTAAACCTGAGCTGCAGTCCTGCTCTGACCAGAAAAAAAATGTGCACAAATTTAATTTATGAAACCTTTATTCCATTAAAGAATTTTTTTTTAAAAAAATGGGAGAATTTAGCATATTTACCTCAGATTAAAACCTACGTGAAGACCTTGGTCAAACTTGTACAATATTATTTTTTTTTTAAATGCATGTGTATATTAAAGAGTTGGAAAGAAGATAATCATCCAAAATTAGTTTCCAATAACCACCACTGGGCGTAAATATTTATTTTAACAATGTTATCAATAAGAAATTATGATCTCCACATGACACCATGACTTGTTTGAGGAGAAGCAGAGCTCTTGGCTTTCAACAGGTGGTTCTGTTCTGCAGCTCATGCTGGCAACACTGATGGCCACTGGGTGGCGTTTTGAGTCTTACGAGTTGTTTTTCTGGGAGGAAAAAGAGCTCAACACAATAGGAGCACTGCTCATCTTTGCAAAGATGATTTCAGAATCAATATAAGGGGAATATATCAGATATTTTAAAACCCTTGAGAACATTCCATCCCGCAGTCTCTTCGTGGATATGCTCTGCTTCCAACAATTTTGCATGGCCTCTAATGCAGGGGCACCGTGCAAAAAATGCAGGACTGTTGATGTAACAATGCTGAGCTGTACAGATAGTAAAAGAAACGTTGTGTTAAAGCCTGGAAGCTGCAGTCATACACTGACACTGAGATGCAGGAGTCAAAGCCATCCTGAAGCTTATCCAATCGACAGCTTTATCAGATGATGCATAGGCATCCTGTCCTTATGTAGTATTACAATATTACGGCTGTCATTGCATGACAAAACCCTAATCTGCGTGGCTTTCATTGAATCATTTAAGGCAATGTGCCGCAATGTGTGCAGAGTCCAGTAAGAAGGAGCAGAATGTCACCACATCCCAACACAGAGAAGGGATGACACACATTACACACTTTGCCTTTTCTTTTGCTGCAAAATAAGCACGTTTTAAACCATTTATGAATACATATCTATTGCTGTAGCTGATTTGAGAAGCAATAACGGCGACGTGTGTTTTTTTGTGTGTGTGTGTTTTTACATTCAGTAAACCTGTTTACTGAACGTGAGCCCGGCTGGGCCACACTTCGCTCTCTGCTGTCTGCCTTGTTCCAGAAGGCAGGAGGAGGGAGGGGGCAAGCAGCGCCCGGCGCATGCGCACACGCTTGTTTTTCACCCAGCCTGCCGCTTAAAGTGAGCCGAGCTTCGGGGGGGTTTTCCTTGTCTGTGACCGGAGACCGTCAAGCAGGACAGGCAGATGAGAACAGCATCCACTGCTGTTACTCAGCCCTCAATGAGCTGCTCAAAAAGAAGCCGCTGATCGTGCCTGCTGCTTCTTTGCAGGGCAGAGATACTGATTTTTTTTTTAATTTTTCTCCTTATGAGATTATTTTTTTCATAGACTTCTTGCTTGCTTCAGAGCTCAAGGTCTTCTTCTCCGCCATGGTGCTAGGAAAGGTGAAGAGCTTCGTCGTAAGCTACGACTGTTTCAACGACAGCAACGTGCCGGTGTTCTCCAGCGGGGACTGCGTCTCAGGGAGGGTGACCATCGAGGTGACCGGAGAAATCCGCGTCAAGTCCCTCAAAATCCACGCGAAGGGCTTCGCGAAAGTTCGCTGGACCGAGTCGAGAAATGCTGGATCCAACACTGCCTACACCCAGAACTACACGGAGGAAGTGGAGTACCTGAATCACAAGGACATCTTGATTGGGCACGAGAGAGGTAAGTTCGGTAAATTCGCTTTTTTTTTTCTCGCGAAGTTTGGTAGCAGCAGTGATTCTTCCCGGCAAATGACTATAAAATGAACTAAATAGCCGAATAATTGTGTGGCCTCTATCGTCTTACTGTTGGACACACTCGATATTTTTACTTTTTGACAATGTCCCCTTCCTTCCTTCTTTCCTTCCTTGCTTGTTTGTAGTGAAGGTGTCAGAATGAATGACAGCATCTCTATAGGGTATTTCTTTGTTTTTTTTAACGTACTTCTCGCGTAAAATGTAAATAAACGGAATGTTCCGCCACAGTTGAGCACATTGGACACTTAAAATGACACATGTTAAAGTTTTTGTTAAGAAATTTTATCGGGAAACAACCTCGAAGTTTCCCCCTATTGTTCAAAGCGGTTCAATCCTGTTCAGAAAACTGGATTGAGAGTGGGCGGAGCCACGGCTCATCCCCTCCTTTTCTCGTTTGTGATTGGTGGAGATGCTCTTGCGTGTAGTCAATGACATCATGGTTTTGCAGAGTGACAGACCACTCAGCAACTTTTTTCACGAAGGAAAACACCTGCAGAATATCACTGCGGAAGCTTTTTCGATTAAATCTTTTAACATTTTATGTGCGGGACACTTCAGTTGCCCACATTCAATAAAAACGTGGCGTTGTTTTGATCTCGGTAGCTAATGTAAACGTCCTCAGGACTCGGGAGTGGCTTTAGACAATGACATGAATGGAATTAAACTAAACGATAATAACAATAATGATAATTAAACGCACTGTAAAGGGGTTTTTTGAACAATGCAGTGGTTAATTGTTAGAAATGGGTAATAGTTGCAGTACCGTGTCTGCAGTACGGGAGCCTGCAGCGCGGCGCGCGCCGTGAATGCGCCCAGCGCTGCCGCTGAGAAGCTGCTCGCACCGGTTTGGGCCGGTCTCCTCCTGTTGGAAGCTGCCTGTGACTGGCAGATCCGCACTTGTTTACCACTCTGCTGCTGCTGCTGCTGCTAGGGGGGAGGGTGTGCTGAGCTGGCAGATACAGCTTAGCAAAAACTATCCTCTCACTAAAAATCGCATTGAGTTTTCGTTTTTTTTTTACAAGCTTAGAGAATCCTTTGTCACCTTTTTATGGAGTAAGAAATCTGAAACTTTCTGGTTTTGTTGTGTGACAATGATGCGTTGCTTTGCCTACAAGCAAGTACGGAAAACAATATTTTAGCTTCAGTATTTTGTGCCATTTCCTAAGATGTAGAATTTAAATTTCTATAGATGGTTTTTACTTTGATCGGCACTCAAAGTTATGTAACTGATTATGAAACCCTCTTTAATAATAATCAATCACATATTTTTTTTTCAAAAATATATGCTTAAAATAATAATGCAATATAATATAAGTGTTTCTACAGAATGATTTCTCAATATATCTACATTTTTAAAAAGCTTAGAGTAATATATTTTTTTTAAATCTAAAGATTTGTAGTCTTCTTGTGTCTCACCAAATTCTACTCATGTGGCCTTAGTCGTCTTTGGCAAGCAGCTTTTGAAAGATTTCGGCATTGTTTTTGCAGCATTCAAGTTGGATTTAGGTTTCTATTGAAAGAATCAATCTTATACTTTTCTAGGTCACACTTTAATTCTGGCACTCCCAAATTGAAAGTTACCACTCACGCCAGTTTCATGACTTACAAAACATGAATCCAACGACTACAAAAACGGTTAAAACTTTTCATATTCAAACATTCAGAATATATAAAAATTACAAAGCAATCTAGAAAACCGAGCTGGCAAAAGTATGGTTCTTTCAGATTAGAAAATATTCAGAAGCCATGTAAATTATCTGGGGTATTTAGTTTTTTATTCGTACAAAGCACTATCATACATAATCAATCCTCTTTCTAATCACTCAACTTCTTTAGTCTCCTTTTTTTTAACATTTCTCTGCTGTTTGTCTCTCAATACAATACTTTTTTTCCAGACAGATTTAATTGTAAAACACATTTATTCTCTTTCTGTCTCCCCCACCCTGTGTTTTTTTTGTTGTTTTTTTTTTGTTTTTTTTTGTTTTGTTTCTTGATATGATTTTTCAGATGCCTTCGTAGAGCATTTTGTCCAGGTATGGTATACATGTGTTTGGAATATTGTCCTCCTTGTTTTTCAGACGATGACAACTCAGAGGAAGGACTCACCACCATCCATGCCGGAAGGCATGAGTACGCATTCAGCCTCGAGCTTCCACAGACGTAAGTGGTCTGGTACAACGTGGAACCGAGAGACCATGTGTTCGCTGTCCACCGTGTTTGGATGAATGTTTGAAGCTTTGGCTTTTATCTCAACATTTTCTCTCCCCTCTGCGTCTTTCCTGCAGACCTCTGGCTACCTCTTTCGAAGGAAAACATGGCAGTGTGCGCTACTGGGTAAAGGCAGAGCTGCACAGGCCATGGCTGCTGCCATTGAAGACCAAGAAGGAATTTACAGTCTTTGAGCACATCGACATCAACACTCCATTATTGCTGGTAAGCTGTTCTGAAATGACCCATAGTATTTAGGGGTTTTTTTGACAAGCAGAATGGATTTTTAAATGGCTTTCTGGTCTTTCTTGTTCAGTCACCACAGGCTGGCACTGCAGACAAGACGCTTTGCTGTTGGTTCTGCACCTCAGGTCCTATTTCCCTAAGTGCCAAAATTGAAAGGAAGGGATACACCCCAGGTGAGAATAAGACGGTAGCAAATTCACTGTTTTGTTATTGCTCTCACATCATGCATGCGTACATATGTGTTTGCTGCTTTTGTGGCTGAAAAAACATCAGTTAATGTTTTTTTTTTCATCACACAGGAGAGTCGATTCAAATCTTCGCAGAGATCGAGAACTGCTCGTCCCGCATGGTGGTGCCAAAGGCGGCCATCTACCAGACCCAGACCTTCTATGCCAAAGGGAAGATGAAGGAGGTCAAGCAACTGGTCGCCAACCTGCGGGGAGAGTCTCTGTCGTCTGGCAAAACCGAGACCTGGAACGGCAAGATGCTGAAGATTCCTCCTGTTTCGCCCTCCATCCTGGACTGCAGCATCATCCGAGTGGAGTACTCTCTCATGGTGAGTGCCGGCCTGCGGTGTGTGGCGCGCACTCTCTCTCTCTCTCTCTCTCTCTCTCTCTCTCTCTCTCTATCTCTATCTCTATCTCTATCTCTATCTCTCTCTATCTCTCTCGTTTTCCAGACATTCGGCTCAAATGTCCAGAAATGACAGTCATGCAAACGCAAGGGTCTCTGCTTGCATAATCTTGTTATCATCACGACCTAGTTTCAGGACTGCTATCAGTATAGAATCAATATTTCCTAGTAGACACTATTTGTCCTGGCTCGGCATAGACAGCCAGAGCTTGGACTGTACCCTCCACATGGCACTAAGAGCATTAGCCCAGAAACCTGGGAGCAACACCTGCCCTCTGGACGCCTAATCTCATTACCCTTCACACAGTCATCCTTCCATCCTAAGCAACTGATTGCTAGACACTGACACACGTATCTAAAATGTAAGGTCAAGCTAATTACATATTCTTCACGCCATTGCAAAACACAGAATTAATTAGTTTGCTTTACCTCTGATTGATCTTTAAACTTCTGTTGTGTCCAGGTCTATGTGGACATCCCGGGGGCAATAAATCTGTCCCTGAACTTACCCCTGGTCATCGGAACCATTCCTCTCCATCCGTTTGGCTCCCGCACCTCCAGCGTCAGCAGCCAGTGCAGCATGACCTGGCTGAGCATGGGTCTACCAGAGAGGCCTGAAGGTAGATTCCCTTGATGTCGTGATTGAAATGTACACATCTGCTTTAGATGAATCAGGAATCCATTTTAAAACTTTTTTTTTTTTTTTTACTCGCAGCTCCTCCAAGCTACGCAGAAATTGTGACAGAAGAGCAGAGGCAAGGCCGCCTGGATGCCCCAGCGGTCCGAGAGGAACTCGAGGGTCCTCTTCTGGCCTACATTCACGAGTTCCGCTTTCAGCCCCCTCCTCTGTACTCTGAGGTAAGCCTTAAAAAACCAAAAGTCATCTGATCAGTTGTATTCCAGAAATCATCCATTCTCTTAAATAATCGCCTGTTTTTCCTCCAGATTGATCCTAACCCAGATCACTCCGGCTGTGCAGAGGAGCGCAGGCTCGACGCCTGTCCATCTCGCTGAGCGTTTCTTTAAACCTACCCCGAGTGAGTCAGGGTACCTAAAGGAATCGCCTTGAAAGGCTGAACTTTGAACATTTTCTCAGATGACGACATTGACAATGCTGTTGAGATCCGGAGAAATCCGTGAGATCTGACCTACAAAAAGACTTGCCCGACGTCGAGCCGGACGGGGCGACACGTTCCGCCTTTTTCCTCAGAAAGAGAAAAAGACTTCTCCGCTTTGGGGTGTCACCATCTTCCTGAGGAATATTCAGCCTGCGTGGAGGCTAGCAGTGGAGCCCTGGTGAGGAAGTGGGAAGAGAAGGAGTCACCAAGGCTCAGCCTGCCAAGCTCCTCTTCAGCCTCAACTCTTCTGTATTTGTGGCACATCGAGGATGTGGCTCCTTACACAAAGGGGGGAAACTAACCATGTCCAGACTTCAGCAGAATCACTTTAAAAACATGGGATGATTGAAGGAAAGTAACTGTTCTAACAATTATAGTTAAGGCTGTCAAGCAGTGGTTTAAAACAGAGCAAAGACAAATTCCTTTTGCCTCATGTGGGGAATTTTTGTTTTGCACATTTTTGTTCTTTACTTGAGTTGGGTGGCTCTGTTTCATTTTCTTTTTTTTTTCCTTCTTTAAACACAAATCACTAATGGTTTGTTTTCAGTTTTGGAAAAGACCAGACCGGAAAAAGCAGACTACTGGCTTAATAGTTGAGAGTATCATCTGCAAAATGTTTGACTTTTGAAAACAAACAAACAAAAAAAAGACTGAAAAGTATGAAATGCACTGATTTTATTTTGAGGAGTTAACGATTTTTCTGTTTTTCAGTACATGGCGAATAATAAGTTACCTTTGTTTTTTTTTCCTCTTGAGTGTAGGTGAAAGCTGTTAAGTAAGGTGTTGCCTCCGTAGTTTGAATTCCCGTCTAGCTTCCTTCCTTTTGTGTTGCGTACTTTCTGTTATTCTCTCTTTGTATCTTGAACTGCTAAAAGCTTTTTCTGGGTTTTCGGTTCCAAGGTTGCTCTGGTTTTGGACTGGTGGGGTTGCAGTCCTGCTTTTGCCACTCAAAACGTAGCCGAGAAGACAAGTGTGGATTTTAGAGAGACTCAACCCTAACTGCCTGCAGCCCCTCCAGTCCTTGTGCCAGAGTATATCTGACTGGCATTACTGCCCTAAAAGCACTGTCTCAGGTGTGTGTTTTTGTTTTTTCACTTGCCAAGTGGTTTTAAAAAGTGGATTTTATTTTATTGCACTGTTAAAACTTTTTTTTTAACTACCAAACTGAGAGAACTGTCTTGCAGACAAGCAAGACAGCTTTTGAGATGAATGACATTCCCTTTTTGTCCTGCTGCGCTTGCTTACTGCATCCCAACCAACAGACTTTTTGCCAGACCAGTGAAACCACAATGCTAATAATAATGTATAAGTAAAAAGAAAGAAGAGGAACATGAAGTAAGAGGAATGTCTGCCTCTGTGCTGAAGAAGCAAACTCAGCACAAACGTAAAGCCGGAGACTGTGCTAAACCTCTATACAGGCTGGTCAGAACAAGTAGTAGTAGGAAAAATGAGTAATACATTGGTTTTCTAACTCATTTCATATTATAGACCACTTGTAATAGAGGTTTGGCATGGTCATAAAAGACAAAAAGCAGCACTTTTTTATATATAACAAAAATACAAATTAGCATTCAGTGGTGAAGGTCTGGTTGAAAACATGTCGGTACTAACAATGTAATAAAGGGGCTTTCAGTAAGGCAGTGCTGCTTAGGATATTAAAGCATTATTCGCTATGCTTTAATGTTAGAAAAACTTAAGTTTACATTCTTTTTTTTTTTCCTTCTTTGAAACCTAGCTAACACTAGCTCGCGTGTGCATGCTTTTATCGAAATCCTTCTGGCAACTAAAGCAAACGGCTTCTGAAGGTGACGGACAAACTGCAGAACGTTAATAAAGTGGTCTTATCTTAGTGGCCTTGTTGCAGAAAAAGACCGTAACACGGTTCCTCGTTTCATTCGCCGTCTGCTCTAACTGATGCTCTCTTTTGTGTTTGTCCACGCCTGTACGTTCTTTGACCTTTCGATGTTTATTCAAAAAGTTGAAAAAGGGAAGAGAAAAAAAAGTTCCTTTTTTTTTTTTTTTAAAGTAAGTTTGTTAAAGAATGAAACCTTGTCTATGATGATAAACGGTTAATATCTCTTTTTTTCCATTTACGTGGGCATTCTTAGTGTTTTTTTTTTTGTTTTTTACAACCATTTTAGTTTTTCTCCTGATTTACCCCTCATCCCAGTTTGTGGGTGGCAGCTGTTGATCAGTGTCCCTCACCTCCCACACTCCACCCTCCCTGAGAAACATTTAGCAGACGTGGGGTTGTAGACTAAACAATTCCTCAGTTGTAAACCTGTCTAAATGCAGTTTGCAGTTTTATTTTTTATTTTTGTTGTTTTCTTTTTATCTTGGGGAAACTGCGGTAAAGAATAAGCTTTCAGGTTTGGTCAGTACCATAGTCCATTTGCTTGGGCTTCAGAAGTAGTCCAGTGTCAAAACTAAGCTAAACTCCTGACCTAGTAATAAAGGCAGGAACTGAAATGTTCAGAGATTAAAAAAAAAAAGAAAGAAAAAACTTAGGGTTTTGTTAGGTGAAGGGGTCTGAAACATTTTAGAAACGAAGTGCAATATTACTCACTGAATTTTCTTTATTCTCCATTTGTTTCTGTTTGTATCTTATTGTTTTGTCTGTTAATCATGACGATGTGTAGTTATTCTATGAATATACTATGTTCTGAATGATTTAACCTTTGTCTTGTTCTTCCTTTTGATTTAAATAAAACTTTAAATTAAAACAGAGGCGGGTTTTGTTTGCATAAATATCCTGCACGTTTTCTTGTTCCAATAAACCTTTGAACTTTAGAATATTTCTGTTTAATAATTTAAAGATTTACACATTTTTGTTGGATTCATAACACATTTCCCACCTGCCCTTTTATAGAAACAGTTCGCATGAAACAGTGACTAATCATTTATCAATGATTGACTCAGATTTAAATAAAACTTTAAATTAAAACAAGCAGAGGCGGGTTTTGTTTACATAAATATCCTGCACGTTTTCTCGTTCCAATAAACCTTTGAACATAAAATATTTCTGTTTAATAATTTAAAGATTTACACGTTTTTGTTGGATTCATAACACATTTCCCACCTGCCCTTTTATAGAAACACAGAGTTTGCATGAAACAATGACTAATCATTTCTCAATGATTGACTCAGATTGGAATATTTGAAGTGGGTAGTTTAGTGCCACAGGTTTCAGAAGCATGGTGCCACACTGCCCCTAGTGGTGGTTTGAAAACACTTTTCACTGCTGAGTTGCATGACAATACACTCAGTTACTAAACTAAACTTTACATTCTGAGAATGATGGATATGAGTTATGGAAAGACATAATAATGACTTACTTAATTGTGTCAATCAAATTATGCTTTAGGGAAAATATTTATGCATGAGATGTTCAAGAAGAGTTGCAACAAGTTGTAGGAAAGATAGAAAGCCAAAGAAGAAGACTTTATTTCTTTTTAGGAATAATGTTACCTTAATCCTACCAAACAGGTGATAGAGTCAACTTTGACTTTCTCCTGTAATATTAAGGCTGACATTACGGTTGACCATAACATTTTGAACCTTTATATGTTTTTGCTGCATCATCTGAAACAGAACATAGCTAATTTATAAAGTATTTGCAAATTATATAATTATGTAAAGGTAGTCCACTGCCACCTACATAAAAAATTTGCAGTTAGCTTATTTGTGGAGAATAATACATGTTTAAGAAAGAACATGCTGTTGCTGCTTCAGCAGGTGCTCTGCAAAAATGGATCCAAAATGTAACTTTTGGGTCTCTGATTGTGGGGGGGATGTCAGCACTGCCTGTCAGCCTGAACATCTGAATGGTGAAAAAACACAGTGGTGGAAGCATCATGCTGTGGGGATTATGTCTTTACAAACACATACCACACAGATTTATATTTGTAAAACTTCTGAAAGACACTTGCACTCTTTTCATTTCTCTATTATGTGCAACTTAATGTTGGTCTGTCATAAAAATGCCAGTAAAATACACTAAAGTTTGTTTCTTTATGCAAACATAAGGAATGTATGAAGAGTTTAGATTTACTGTCCACAACGCATTTGGACTAATGTGTCACGTTGGACTTTGTTTGGCTATTAATGACTTGTTAATGTCATCGTCATGGCATAGCCTGCAACGAACATTTTAAACAGACCTCAAGTGACTTTTAAAGTCAATAACTTTGTGAAGTTGCAGTAAATGTTTGACTTGCATAAGCTGTAACTCTCCGACTAAAAATAGAGCTTCTCTGGGTCTGGGGCACCACGACCCACTTGTGATGTTCAGCAAACTGTGCTGAGCCAATCAATTTCACACGTAATGCACAGACTACATATTACATCAGGGTTTAATACTGATTGATTCTTTTGAAAACTATGAAGTATCTATGTACAAGTCACATGGATGGTTTGAATGTTCCCAGAATGTGAATGACAGCATAGCATGTCAACAAAGTGCCAACGTGAAAAGTTAATATTCACTGTATAATTCAACAGTCAATATAAAACAGTCAATTTTATTTGTATAGCATATTTCATAAACAAAGTGGTTCAAGGTGCTTCACATATATTAAATTACAAAGTTATAACACCATACAAACATTACATTTTGATGAGAACCATCACCAAATTCATACAGGTCAAATAGTTTGGTCAATGTTTCATTTATTAAGATTCAAAAGATTGATTTAAAGGAACTCAGTGTTTCAGCTAATTTACAGTTTTCTGAAAGGTTGTTCCAGATGTATGATGCATAGAAGCTGAATGCTGCTTCTCCACATTTATGATGTCTCAAAACTCTTTTTTGTCAAATTAGTCCATGTAAACTTCACTCAAAATGGAGCAAGATGTTTCTTAATCTTTAAAAGAATGTTAATTCAAATCAAAGCTTGATGGAGCTTCTGTGATGACTCAGCATCACTGACCAAGCACTTCGGTTTGCCTTTGTCCCCCCCTCGTCCCCCACCCTCAATCCCTGGTCCCTTTTGACTTTTGTGGGCCCTTTGTGAACATCTGACCCCTGTACATTGAAAAAGAACCGGAGGATGGGGGCGGTTGAGAGGGAGCCCAGCTTGTGGTGGTTGGTGAGCTCACCGAGAGTTTTGATTAGCAAATGCTGACACTAAATAAACCTCAGCTGTTTCCTCTCACCAGTTAATCCCACTTACACGAAGCCTTTGGTGATCCAGAATGTCCCTGCAGCTTGGCGTGACCAGGGACCGTCAGCGTAGATGGGGGAGGATTGGATCGAGGCCCCCTGAATGCCGGCCCTCTGGCGCCACATCATCACTATGACATAATAGAAATATACACACACGCAGCTCTGTACCGAAGCATGAAATCTCACAGCGACGTTAGCTCAGGTGTTCCGGGACACAGAGGAACAAGTCGTACAGCTGCAGGCTCCAAAATGTTTAGGAGCACATTTAAATCATCACACAGTGCCTGGAGGAATGTGTGCAAGAAACAACACTTTATGCAGTCTCGCAAAGACTGAAATAAACTTAAACGACTTGAATAGGAAACTTAGAGCGAGGTTAACGCTGAAAAGTAACATCAGCCTTTTAATGGTAAATGTTTAAAGTAGAACCGATGGAGCCAGTGAGAAGAATGTGAAACGTAATTTTGCTCTGAGGTGATAATCATTTCCACTGAATTAGAATTTTTCTTAATAACACCCCTTAAGAATGAATAACACACCTCAAACTCAACACAGTTATTAGAAATGAAGGTTAACACATCAGTCTGTGTGAAGTTTATCCGTAAGCACGTCTATGTTTAGTTGACCGTTTTTCGACCTTGCTCCGAGCAAGTGCTGTGCTCAAACTTAACGTTTGATGTTTGTCAGCCAAAAGAGAAACCACCTCACCGCGATGCCAAACAGGATCCCTGCCTGTTTATTTTATTAGACGGGGAATTTACAGTAAATCAGAAGGACAAAACCTGAACTTACATCCTGCCTTCCTCAGCACTTGTCCATACGCTGTCAAATGGAAATAGCTGAGCGTGTCAACAACAGCTGCTGCACAGTGTGCTTCACTCATCAGTTTAAGGCCTCTTGCTTGACTCTTAAGTTTGTCCTTCTATGAAAGATAGCCAAGTCTCGACTGTCCGACCCGAACGCTCAGATTTATTATTTATACAATGCATTGAAATTGTTTTAACTCTGTAGTGAAGAAATCTAAATACACACTGCCTGGATTTTTTTAAGCAAAAAAAAAAAATTAATTAAATTAAAAGAAATATTTTGATAATGTTAATTGAAAGTAGATTTAAACTTCTCCATTGTAGCTACCGGCGTTGTTGTGCTCCTTCATGTTTAGTCTGGGATGGGAACATGATAGCCAGAGTGACAGTGTGCTATGTTCCCATGCCAGGACCCCCGTCTCTGCCACGCCACACCCCCAGCATGGTGAGCATTCCCTTCCTCCAAACATCCTTTGCTTGCACTCTGCAGTCCAATCCACCCATAGCCTGCATGTTTGCAACACAAACACAGCTTCAGACGTTTCAGGCCTCACAGTTACTACAGTCCAGAGAAGTCCTGCACAGTTTGCACCTCTGTGGACGTCATTAAAATAGAAGTAGTGAAAAGTGAATGCCTACTAGGTCAGGACATTAAAGCTACTATCAGGTGTCTTTTTATTATGCAAAGATATATGTGTGCGATCATCTTCAAACATGTCCTTGCAAATCCAGCGGAGCTTTGTGGGAGCTGCTGGTCGACGCTGGAACATATGTGAAATGCGAGTGATTCCTTGCTGTCAACTTGATTATGTATTCAAAAGGTTTATGATGGAATGGCTTCAATTCAGTAATATTTAGACTCTAGAGGAGAGATAAGTTAAATCTGTGGCTTGATAACTGATGTTCAGACTCATGCCATTCAATCTTGAGCACATTTAGCACCAAAGAAGATGCAAAGAAAATCAGTCTGATGATTCACAAAGCTGGTTTCAGGCACTGCAAGCTCCAAAATATTGATAGATGTAATTTCAGCAAGAGCTGGTTAAACACTGTAGACTTGATGAGAGGGGACAGTAGACAAATGCAAAAAAAAAAAAAAAACACTTTTCAGATTCACGAATCTAAAGAAAATTTAAAATTTTAAGTATTGTTTTTTGTCTGCTTCACAGTCATACTTTGTGACTTTGTGTATCATAAATCCCAGTAAGGTACACTGTGTGGTAGTGAAGTAGACAAATCTGAACAGGTATCAATACTATGAAAACTTTGTTGATTCTCTGTATCTCCAGTGTTCAAGGGCTTGGTCCTTAGTGGGGTTCTTATTGGGCTCAAGTGTTCTCTAAAATGCCAACGTATAAACCACATGCTCCAGTTGATATCTTGTTAAGTACTAAATTAATCATGTGTCTGCCTTCACTGCTTTATATAATATCTGTAGATTCCTTCATTGGTGCAATCAGGCAAAGAGAAAATCTTCCAGAGAGAAAAGAAGCCAGGCAGTGAGCGAAATGATCTCATCACCTGGTGGATTTATATCTCCTGTGGTCCCAATGATCCGACATTCCCCTTGAGGAGGAATACTAAGTCCTATTGATTCAATTTGTGGCAAGCCAACAATAACACAGAGGGTCGAACCTCAAGTGTTTTCATGTAACTGTCTTCCCAGAGTCCTTGGTCAGTGCCCCCTCTGTTTCGAGGGAGCGACAGGGCAAAGCTGAGGAGTGCTGTTTCATCGCTTGTCTTATTTTACCCTGCTGGTCCCCAGTGGAAGCTGTGACAGCTTCCTTTTTTTAGCCACGGCTGACTCATAGCATAGCTCCAAACACCTCCCGCCCCTCCTCTGTCATGTTTTTTTTTTCTTTTTTTTTTATTTCCCTGCTCAGCTTTATTCCTCACTCTCTGTAGCCGCTCAGATTCTCCTGAGTCACAGGGAGAAAAGGCGACCGTCGCCCACCCCAGCTTGGGAGTCTCGCTCGCGAAAAACAACAGGTGCAGATGGAGGGCCGATGCAGAGGGCGGGCTGTCTGCTGGGAAGCGAGTCCAAACCTCCCTGTCATCTCGCGCTGTTATTTCACCCCTCGGCCTCCAAGCATCCAATCTGTCACCTCTTTCCAATCGCTCTAAACTCTCTAACCCCCTGTCTGTCTATCAGATCACCCCTGCTCCAACTCTGCCACTTCTTTGCTTCTCTAGCTCTTATCTTTTCCCACAATCCTCCCAACAAACTGCATTTTTTTCCCCCAGGCATGTTACTAATTGTCCTCTACAATCTGTGCAGCGCAAACTTATCACACTTTTGTTGTGTTGATCCCTATTTTAGATCGACGTAAATCAATTTTTCTTACGGTGGCGACTGTGGTAGGAGATCATCTTGTATTAGGTGGGATGCAATGTAGCAGCTTTGGGGTTCTCTGGACTTGATAAAGTTCTGTACAAGTTCAGGCCATATATAAGTCAGCTCTTCTTCCTGATGGGACAAAAGTAGAAACCTTTGGAAGGCATGTGTTTTGCTCCATATGGTGTAAATCCAACATTTCAGGAGAATATCAAGCTCGGAGTCAAACATGGTGGTGGCAGTGTAATGGTCTGAGGCTGTTTTGCTGCTTCAACATTTGGAAGACTTTCCATAGTAAGTCAACCAACCTGGAATTAAGGATGTTAGGGTTGTATAGCAGCAGGACAACAATCCAAAGCACATCAATAAGACCAACTGTCACTGCCTTAAAAGACAAAATCAAGGGTTTGGAGTGACCTTAACAAACCCAAGACTTATGACGAACATGGTTGACCTGGATATTGAAGCTTGTAACTTTGATGCGACAAAGCATCGTGCGTGTGATGTAAGGTCTTGTTGAGCATTATAGCTGTACCATGTGTCACGAAGTCATGATGGATGTCACACTAAACAAGAAATGCTCCCTCATCCTGATATGGAAAACATTCAAAGCATTAAAACCGGACCCTGTTGAGAGTGTTAGTGGACTTCCAGAGAACTGCAGGGATCAAGAGGCTAAGTTTGGCTTCATCATGCTGTTCCAGAGACTTCTGCTATTAATGGGGAGCAAGGTAACAAAACATAAGACTTCAGTTTCTCATCCTGTTAAATGTGTTCCCAGATGTCCTGTAGCATCAGCTCATGTTCCAGAAGTTTCCAACTGTCTGGTCTGGACCTGATCTGACATGGCTAGTATTTCCCCATATATCCGGCTTTGCTCATTGGGTTATACTGACAGATAAACTACTTAGTCACCCTGTCCGATGTTTGAGAAGCAATAAGAAGGTAAGAACAGGAGGCCACATGTGGAACAAAAGTAAAAGATTTGCACAAGCAAGGAAGCCTGATCCAAATCGTCCCTAAACAACCCAAGAGCAGTATTACAATCTGATGAAAGCAAAACATATTAATTATATAAAAAAGACAGCTTCTGGAATCTTAAAGGGATTTAATTTGGCTTTATAGCAACAAAGAACACATTGGTATTACACAAGAGATAAATGGGATAATATAATGAGCTAATCTTATTAAGCTGTGAAGACAAAGGGCTTACTCACTCCAAGGACTATCTGACATTTATAACATTGCTTTCTTTAATCAGACTCCTTATAAAACATCCTGGCTTACTTTCCCCTCTCTCTCAGGGTTATACAACTACTGACTCTCCCGCCCATATCTGACCCACTTATCAGGACAGCACTTTGAGGATCCTGTTATCCTGATGGTCAGGGATTCTGTTACATTCAATATAAATATATCAACCAATAAGAAAACAGTGGGAGCAATCCCAACAATGTGCATTTTGTTTTGTCCCCTGAATCCACAACAAGTCGTTCGTTTAGTTTTAGTTTTTCTCTTTTTGTTGTTGTCATAATAACCTAGTTCCTTTTGTTTAAGAAATACACGCATGAACAAAGACCAAATAATTTTAGGACAAGGGCAGCCTGCTCTGGTTTGCACCAGTTCTGTGACTCATTTTAATCTCTTAAAGCAACTTCCAAAAAAAAAAAAAGATTTGAGTCAGTTTTTGGCACCTCATCTCTTTTCCCTCCAAACAAGATCTGCAGCACCGAGTGCTGTGCTGAGCAGACAGAGAGGAATGTGTGACACATAAATGAAATTGCTCCCTGACCAACACACACGCCGCACACTGCAAGTTTAGACCTTTTGATAGCAAGATACTAGTTATCCAGGCTGCTTAGTAATCACATTAATCATGTCATTTTTTCCATTTTGTTCTTGGTCATTTTCTGCATTTCTTTTCGCAGATCAAACACAGTCACAACCCAAAAAAAGCTAAACAAAATGGAATTATCAAAGAAGGAGAAATCAAGGAATGCTTGAATCCCTGTCAATGGCAAAAGCAAAAGGTATAGACGGTTAAAGTTTAGATGGAGGGTAATATTTTTATATCTACACTGCTTGTACTATAGAGTATTATCAAATCAAAATCAAACTCCTGCATCTTTTATTTATATTTCTACAAAAAATCTCCAAGGAATTCTAGTTAAGTCTAAACAAACAAGCTTTATTGGTTATTGTTCATCTTTCAAATGTTTTCACACTCTAACATCATCTCTTACCTTTCTGGTGCAGATTTTAATCTTCCTTACCCAGTTTGTTCACTAATTCTCTCTTACAAGCCTCTGAGTCCTCCATATAATAACTTTACTGTCACTGAGAAAATTATACACATTCATTAGTTGCCGACTGGTTGAACGTTTAGAGATATTGAAGTAAAGAAAAAGATTTTTAAAAACCATGCAAGATGCCTGTTCCTTTCCTTACTTTGTGCTGGTATGCCACACAAAATCCCAGTTGACGATGTTGTAGTTTATGCATGTAACAAAATGTGAAAATGCTTTTCACTTTTGCAAGGCAGTGTAGCTGCTGACTAAAAATAAAGTTTGACTTTTAAAGAATGAGTTCAACTCGCCCCATTAAACAAGCCCTGAAAACAATAAATGAACCATAAATTCCACAAATAATCTACTAAATTAAAACTTTGACAAAATTAGTAAAAACATTGTGACTGAGAATGAAAAAGTAAGTCTTGCAAAAACAATATGTATGAAGTCAAAAACATTACTTCATTATGCGTGAATGAAGATTAAATTCTAAATGCGTTATTTTGCGTAAACACACAGTCGTAAAGCTTCGGACATCCGTCTTTCAGGAGGTTTTCCTCCATTGTCCTCTAAAGCTGTAAGTGTGAAGCAACAGGTGGAGTCTGCAAACATCATGACCTGTGAAGCACGCAGCATATAAAAAGCTCACATTAACTTTTCCTGGGAAACATTTTCATGGTACTAATCCAGTGTGAATTGTTTAAGTGTGAAGGGCATTTTTCCAAAGCAACGCAAATTTTAGAGGAGAATGCGAGAACACTCTTGGTGTAACAGTAAAGATCTGAATCAGAAACTGAACATTGACTATTTTCCATCAAACAAATACCTTTTTTATCCGACTTGGTCAGCCGTCTGGCCTCGCTTCCAACCCAGACTGACTTGTTTCTGACATTTCATCACTGACTCCCAACAATAAGTGACATTGTCCACAGCCTAGACTGACCCACGGCCACTGAGATGCTGGATCAAACCAGTTGGATCTGGCTGAAGCCGCACAGAGGAACTTATGTGACATGGTGAATTTCTCCCTCTGATGTATCACTTCCTTTGATTTGTAAAAGGCCACAAAGCTTTTTACTGAGGTCACCACTCGCTCTTCTCTGAAGTGACTGTCCTCTGCTTCCCTTCTTCATTGTCTCACTGATGTGGGACATAGTAATGACACCGCTTTGACTTCTCTAAATTTTGTCACATTACAACCACACACTTCAATGGATTCTTAGGGAGGATTTCACGTTCGACCAAACACAAAGCATCTGTGAAACTCTCACAAACTCTGTGAGAGTTTGAAAAGTTTTCACAAATAAAGAAATTCGCCTCCTCTGAGTCAGTTCTTCTTTGCCAAGAAACTCGTGCTCAGTCAGACTGGATGAGGAGGCGGCCTGGGAACACTTAATTGTCAAGAACTCTTAACTATATTTAGTTCTGGTTTGATCAAAAAGTATTTAGGTCTACGTATCTTCACACCAGCAGCCTCTGTTTGTGCAACAAAAAACCCTCTCCACAGCCTAGTGCTGCCATCACCAGGCTTTACAGCGGGGAAGTTGTATCACACATAATTTCAAAGTGAAATCTCCCCAACAAATCTCCCAAGACTTCACAGAGCAAAATGTATACAGATCATGTTTTGAACAGAGGCTATCGCTGAAGGAAATTCTGGATTTTATGTTTCTTCATATCACATAAGATTATTCAAAAATATGCAAAAGTTTCTATATTTTTGTATCATAGTACTCTCATGACACACACAGACTTGGAACTTCATACATGTTTCTTAAAAAAAAAACACCTTTTTTCTATGCCATCTTTTTAAAACGGCCCTTCCTGCTCCTCAGAGATCGTGACAAGACGGCTTATATCTCTCCCACATGTACCGGGTTGTCACAGCAGAAGCATCTTGTGGGTGATAAACAAAAACTGGTTTCAGCCTGATGGACTAAGTGACGCAGAGAGAGACAAAGACAGAAGCAGAGTGGGATAAGAAAGTTATATAAATGCTGGATCGTGGCCCAGAGTGAGGTCTACTCTTCCAAAAGCGACATCAGAGATTCTCTGTAAATAGTTTCTTATTCAAACAACTCATTACAAACAGTATTTCCTCATAGATAAATCACGAAACAGACAAAGCGCAAATTATTCGAACAAAACTAATGAATGCATTTTGATGTTACACCACACACAAACGTATGTACATACATGGAAGTATTCCCTGATAATGATGCATAGACACAGAGGGGACCGTCTAGCTGTAGTGCCAAACAGACAGCATAGTGATAACATGACAAATGTCATTGGCAGGCACGAACCCCTCTGTGCTCTCCTGCTGGAGAGGCACAATCCTGCATTTACAATCCCTGGTTAGTCGGGGCAGCAGCTCCAAAATGGACCCCATTACTTCTCACCTTTGCTGAATCACACTCTATTATAAAATACGGACCTCAAAACCAGGACAATCGAACAAGCAAAACCCTTACGTCTTTGTGTGCTTTTGTTTTTCATCTCTCCGGTGCAGTTGAAACCGGAGAGGTCAGAGTGACAGCCTGCTTCGTTTACGTCAGCGGGCCGAGGCAAGCCACTCCATCATAACGCGTAGATATCCCCTTATGTTCTGCCTGACTACTGGAAACGCTGCATGGACATTGTGAAGTATCACGTCATCTGATCTGGGTTTCTCACTGCCATTACCAAGTTGTCAAATAAATTATGTCATTTTTGAATAACTTGATCAAAGTTAGCTCAACTTACTGTTTGGCAAACATAATTTGTTAAGCCTTGATAAATACGACGTTAATGAATAGAATCAGCCAAATTCTTTTGTGTGTGAAGTCAGACAGGTAGATAACTTTGATAATATGTTGTCTCTGGTGGAAAAAACTGATCGTTTTGATCTGTTTAACTTTTTTATTTCAGAAGCATACCTTGGGCCATCCAAATTTGCTTATAACTTATTGTAAAAAGCCAACATCTAAAAACAAACACTGCTTTAAAGTTTTGATGCTGTGTGACACCTGTGTGCCGGCTGTGAGCGCCGCACAAGCGATGGTAAATGACAAAACGACTTGGAAGAAAAGCACTCTGATCACACCACAGAGAAGGTCAGGGGCAATATAACGTCCACACACATGCGCACGTACACACACACACACACACACACACACACACACACACACACACACACACACACACACACACACACACACACACACATAGTGATAGAAGTACATATTTACATCATGCCCCCTCTGAACTTGTTGTCTGTTTTTGTTTCCAGATGGGCTCAGTGGTGTTGGGTACATTGCCTAAACATATGCAAACTCATCCTGTCGCTCCTGTCTAACGTCAGCCTGTTTACTTCAACGCTCTTGGAACCTCTCTGTTCTCTCTCTGCACGACACTGCTCCTTCTGGGTCAAAGTTGATTTTACTCTGAGGTGTTTTTTCCAGGAAGGCTGTCAGGAGCGTGGGGAATATCTTGAGAGAAAAAGTGCCATGTGTGCAATACGCTGGTTTACAAAGTTTTACGAGCAGAGATTAACTTCTGTCGTCAAGAAATCTATAAGCAGATAAAATTATAGTGAGGCACATATTCTGAGGAAAAACAAACAATCAAGCTCCTCTGCCTCCTCCCTGTGGCTCTACTGCCATCTGCAGAAATACACCTGGTTCCTATTCCCACAGTTGAGCCGGCTCTGGATGTCCAGGCAGGTTTGTATGACAGATTAACACTTTCCCTGCTAATTTTTACAGTTTTCCGCCATTAGTGCATTGAGCAGCACGTGCATGACCGTGATTGACAGAGTTCAGACCTTCCTCCTGGCTCTGATTGGCTGTTACTGACAGAGGAGAGCATTTCTGTAGATGGACGTACAGGAATAGCTCCACAGGGAGACACAAGAGAAGCTTTGGTACCATTTTATTTGAAGGGTTGTGTAATATCACAATCCTGGAGCATTTCTGAATGTGTCATTTGGTAAATAATAACATTTTGAATGCATAGTTGCATTAAAAGTTGCATTAAAAATGTCAACTTTGCATTGTTTGGTAAATAATGACACTTTTAAAGTGAGGTTGCATTAAAATTTGCATACTATTTACCAAATGACACTTCATAACAACAGTCATAAATGTTTATGAAGACCGCTTCCTGTTTATGACAGGTGTTATGTCATGTTTATGATGGTGTCATGTCAGTTTTATGCACACCCCTTTAACTCATGTTACCAAAGCGTTTTTGCACAGATGATCTGTCTCATGCTATGCTGTCACAACATAGTGACAATTTTAGCAAACGTGCAAAAACATATTCTTATAAAAGCTGCCCACTGCCGATTAAGATTTTGGTAAATTTTGACATTATACTTCTTTCAAATTCAGTGCATTTTATTGGGGTTGTATCGGCCACAGAAGTTTGGTAGAGAACACCTGTGAACAAACAACTTCATGAATATCAGGGAGCTCATCAGATCATTTATGTACCTGTCATAAATCAGAGATTAAGTTGTGGAGAGTCTTGGTGTTATTGTTTATAAAGCAATATGAGTAGCAAGTGATGCAAAGCAACTGTAAACTTGTCAACACTGAGCTGTGTAGTTACTGTATACTTTGACATGACACGCATGTGGAAGAAGGTGGTTTATATATGAGAAAAAGATTTCATAAGCATCCAGAAGCACGGTGGTGCCAGCATTATACTTTGAGATGGGAGATGGATGATTTGTAAAATATTTAGAAATCGCCTCATCTTTTTTCTTTTACTTTACATTGTGTGCACACTACCGAGTGTCTGACTGTCAAATAAAATCCCAGTACAGTACAGTGAAGTTTGTGACTGCAAGAAAAAAAAAAAAAAAAACAAACTTCAGGTAAATAGCTTTGCAAAACAACAGGAAAAAAACACAGGCCTGACTTAGTGTCCATAGAAACACATTTTTTGAGTGTAAGTAATATATATACATTGCACTTGTCTTTTGTTGTAACAGAAAAAAATGTCCAAGAAAGAAGAAATAATAGCAGGCATTATCATGTTACTGAAGTTCACACCCTTTTCAGTGACTCTTACAATGACTATTGTCATGAATTTGATAACACAATGCAGTTATTTTTGCTCATCTGTAAAACCTAATCTCCTGAGTCTTTTTCTGTTTCTATTTTGTGGGAGGATCGTATCTGACACACTTTCCCTTGAGGATGTGGTAATAAGCTGAGAGGCAGAAGAGCTGTGTCATAATCCCAGGGTTCATAGCAACAGGCCATGTTCCAGATTTAGCTTTAACTGGTTGTTTGCTCTCTTGTCTCTGTCACCATCACTCAAGTTAAACATGGATGCAAACATAGTCACACAAACAGACAGTTGGTGTCTATTGGAATCATTTTTAATGAGTTGAATCGTCAAGTGTGTTGCTGCCATTTTTGTTTGGGTTGATGATTTCAGAAATTGCACTAAAGACCTCATCTTGCAACTGCATTACACTCTGAAGCGTCACCGAGTTTTAAATTTCTAGCAAAGACAACATGGGAGTCGTGCAGAACATGCAAGCTTATGCGCTTTAACACACACGAAAACACAAAATGTTACTGATCTGCAGGCTCGTAAACTGCTTTCATCATGGGTCATTACAAGCTTCAGATGATAAGCCCTGTTTGCAGTGCAACACTTGATCTTTCTCTGACGCAAAATCCACAAGTAATGTGTACCACTGCTAATGTCTGCTTTAAGATATGTAAGATATGCTTCAGACTCTTTCTGTAAGTACAGTTCTGCAAACGTTGCAACGTTGTTTACATTCCCTGCATTATATGTAATTAATGTAAAACAAATCATGGCAATGAACATATGATGGAAATATAAACAGTCGTATAGCTATGAGGCTTTAACAAAGCAGAGAACTTATCAGCTTGCAAAGTCACCATGTTTCTTAATTAGAAGTGTTTCTTGGAAACACTAATTGACCGTAAAGAGTTCGACCTGCGCTGACATTGGAACAGTTGCTGCTTGGGAAAATAAACCAGCAGCCCTCTGCTGTTTGCACTGTGAATGCTACTTTCTTCAACGATGCACTTGCTCCTTTTCCTTAATGCTGCATGTTTCCTGGACACAGACGGAGAATAATTTACATAGCGATTTAATCATCCCTAAAAACAGACAGAAAATGCCTGTTCATAAATTAATGCTGTGCTCAGATAATTTTTTTTTACAATTGTACAAGAAAATTTCTCCAACCTTTCAGAGTGGACTAAACTTTTCCTGTTCTCCAGGTTGTAAATCTGGCTCAAACGAGGATTAAAAAAGAGTTTAATGTGTTCAGCAGGATCAATTTATTTTATTGATCTTGGACCACTAAAAAGGGCTCTGATTCCTGTGAAGGTAATCTTAGTGCACCATGAATAGAAGTAAGCACTTCTCACTGGAGTCCCTGTCATAAATCTTCCTACATGCTTCAGTGTTATCTGATTGTGACCTTGGACATCTTCCACAGGCCTGGAGTTGCTGTAATTACTAAGGTGCTTTTGCAATAGAGCTTTGTGGATTTTTCTTTTGTTTCCTTCAGAAAAAGAAAAAAACCCAACACAAAACATGCTTAACAAGGTCAAGCATGTTTTGCTTAACCTTGTTAACCTTGTTATGCTTAACAAGGTTAACAAAACAAGTTAACCTGAGGGAAAACTTGATGTATTTTGGAATTTAGAAAGATATGAAAAAAAATTATTTGGATGTGCAAAGCAGGTAGAGACGTTAAAATGTCCACAGAGGCAGAGGGCTACTGGAAGAACTCAGGTGGAGTATTTAGTTTGATTTTCACAGCTACTGAGTTTTTATTGAGTAATATAAGGATAATTTACTCAAATATTTGACTAAAACAGTCAGCTGTCTCTTTCACGGTCTTAAATCAGCTTGAGATCCTTATTTTAAAAGATTCTAGCACGTATGCTTTACATTCCACAGACACCTGCGGGACAGTCTGTGAGCTGGTCGTCTGCCGTGAGCAAGTGACCCCACTGTAAGCTGCTTACGTAATCCTCCAGCAGCCACCGTCGCAGGACAAAAACCTCCGAGTTGCAAAGATGAGATCAGCGTGTCTTCATGTAAAATATGTGCTGCATTATTTATTGACAGTGTTACACAATCTCCATTCTCAGCAGCAGAACTTGTTTTACTTGAGAGGTACAATGATTAATCTAACGCTACAGGAAAAAAACAAACAAGTCAACAAAATATACATAAAAAAAATAGGAAACCAACTTTTACAAAATACATTTAGTACATTTAAGTGAACAGAGGTGCAGTAAAAACAATGTACAGTACCAAATACGTATATGAAAACGATAGATTATTTTAAAAAAAACAACAAAAAAAACTTTTTAGTGCAAAGGTTTTACAATATAAAAATACTGTCTTGTAACGTCTCTGCATGAAGTGAGGGGGTTAGAGGTGGGTGTCGGCGATGGGGATTCTCCTCAGCTCGACGATCTGGGAGTTGGCAACGCTGCCTCCGTCGTGGCTTCCAGGTATGGATTCGTTATCGCTAACATTAAGGCCGGTCCCTGAGACAGAGGCGATAAAACGTAACAAGCAAAACGTGATTAATTGTGCTTTAGCTGCAGGCATTTTCACAGGCGCCCAATCTAGATTATGCTGCGCACAGATTATTTTTGGACGAGTGGGAAAAACGTATGTCTGTGTCATCAGTTTAGCGAGTACCTTTAGTGCCATTGTGCTGTTAAGTAACATGACCCTTATCACTGAGTACACTGTACTTTACTGTACCTTTGGCGCCATAGCAACAAGACGAGGACAGAGCAGACAGATGGGCCCTGATTGAGAACGGGAAGGCTCTTTTATGTCAAATGTAAGCCATGCAGTGGGCCTGCTGGTAAAACATTGACGAACTGAGCGATCAATAAACAGGGCTGGTTTTGGCACATGGTGTTATAAAACCCGTTTAACAGATTCTGTAATTTTAGCTAGATCTCAGCTGGGTAAATAAAGGATAAGTAAATAACACTTGTAACTAATTCACAAGGAAATGCTTTGTAATAGAATAAAATCAATCAGAAAAAAATACCAGTTTTATTTACCAAATGTCAACAAATGAAAGGATTTCCTTGATTAGTTTTAATACTGATTTCTTTGCACAACAAACTCTCGGTGTTGTCCTGTGATGGACAACACTGATATATATATATATATATATATATATATATATATATCTCTTTCATATATATATTTAGATATAAATATCTAAATATATATATCTACTGTTTGAAGAATGCAATATATGTTACGTACTTTCATGCACAGAGAGGAAGACTCATCTATTTATGAAAAAACTGCTTCTATCAACACCGCACATGTGAGCTTCTGTATGTTTGCACGTTAATGGTTGACTACCAGATGAAGTGTCTGAAGACCCTTATTACAGCTCTACCTGCTGACCCCTGTCAGGTGTTGCCTCGTATATAACCCTGATTAGCAAATTATCTTTCCTGCTGACTGAGCTGCTGAGATGAACTATAGCTGTACGTTCAGTTTGATACGTTTGATTGCACAGAGAAGCGGGGTCGGCTGGTTCAGCCACACCGGTAAACCTGCGACGTACGACTGATTCAAACAACAACCTAATCTCTACATAAATCAGTCAATGACACGGCTTTGAGCCGTTGAAACCTTGCCTTACTCTGAAAAAAGTGAATTTATAGTGCTGATGTTTAAAAGTTGATCGATTCTTCTGTACCACCTGGAAGGTTAAAGTTCAACAGAACACAGAATTGATGCCTCGAGAAAAGAAACAGCCCAGAGACAACTGAGTGAAAAACATGCACACATCTCTGTTTCTTTCAGCACATAATAAACAAGAGGGCAGGAGAGTCAGAGCGTGTTTTTCTACTCGCTGTGTAAGACTATCCTCTGACCCTTCTTCACTTATTAACACCCATCGGTCTCTAAAACCCAACACCTGCCAGGAAGGACTTCTAATTTGACTATCTCCATGGTTACAGGTGTCGTTTTCCTGACGCAGGATAGCATGTCTCAAACAAAATAAAACCTTGTAAGTGTATTTCAAAATTATAAAAGAGTGGTCTGTGTCTAATGCAGGTCAACAGTGGGAAAACACCAACTCATGAGTGGATAGTTTGTTTTATTTAAAATCTAATTCTACTCTACAGAATCAAAAACAGTAACTTCAACATAAAACCCAACACCTGCCGGCGAACAGATTAGCGAACAGTCAGATCCTTTCACACTGTATGTACCATCTGTATGTACCATCGATCAAACCCACTGATCAGACAGGTAAATAGCAAAACAGCTAAGAGCTTTCAGACTGCTGTAGCCTCAACACTCTTCAGTGTGTGTGCTTAAACTGAGGGAAGAAGACTAAAGACAGCTGTGCTCCGTATGAATAAGATGTCTAAGGGGAAATTTGGGTGTATTTTTTAAATATATACTCACATAAAGCATTGACAAAGTTATAACTGAATTATGACTTTGTCATTCAGTAAATATTCAATACCACAGTAACTGATGATTCAATCACTGAGTCATTGAGTTACTGAGTCATTCAGTAACTGAATCATTCAGTAACTTAGTGACAAGGTAATCACTGACTTATCATTTTGTTATTGTTCAGTGATGACTTTGCCAACAAGTTTAAAGTGAAATAAATTAAAAATGATATTTCAGAGAAATATCATTAAGGCAGTTTAATAGACAGTAATTTGTTTTTTCAAACAACGTGACAAATTTTAAAAATAACTATAATTACAATATTACTTAAAAACAATTGTGGTAATGATTCTGTAATCAAGCAGTATCTGGTGTCCAGAATGGGTCTCCTGTACTAGAACACTACAATAAATAAAGTTTTCCAAGAGCAACTAATTCAAGACACTCTCTGGTGGCCTGTGGGGATTTCTGCACGATGGAGCATTGTGTCAGAAAGCAAAAGTGATAAAACTGCTCAAAATCTGATCTTGAATCTTTTAGATCAGTTCTCAAAAAGCAACAAAGAAAAGCATATGAGCTATCCGTGATGGGCGTCAAGCCATGCATATTAAAACGAGAATGAGTAGGTTTTCAGCACCAGACATTAATATCAACCAGGCCAGAGTGAAGTGCAGCAGAGAAAGAAAAAGCCTTTCAGGTGAGGCGGCCAGAAACTCTCAACAGGTGACCTTCAAATCCTCAAGCTACTTATCATTTCAGGTTTGTGAAAAACGCTGTGCTAATAAACCCTGAAAGTATCACAATTATTAAAGGTGTCCATGTGTTGTAGCTTGATGAGCCCTTGGCTCATTAAGCTACCGTTTCCATGGTATCAGAGAAGCATAAACTTAGTCGATAAAGATCAGAGCTCCTTCTAATAGATGAATCAATGACCAGGTGGTCATACTAAGAGGTGCTCATGTTTTGGAACCATAATGTTTTATTATTTAGGCTAAGCTCATGTGGTTTAGATGATTTTATTTACAAAGGGCATCGGGTTTCTTATTGAACACACTTAGTTAAATGTTTTAATGAAAAAAACAAGTTGCGTTTAAGAGAGGAAATTCTTCAGGGCTTGAGTAACTGTTTCCTGAAGCACATCCAAGTGTTATATAATTCAACATAGCATTTTGATCCAGTTTTTTTATGGTTAGCTGTGCTTAATGAGACATTTTCACTAAGCTAATGAGCATAACACAGATCAACTTTGATTAAAAACACCAGCAGCTAATCGCAGTTAAACTGCTATAAAAATAACCTGGATGGGTCCGACGGCATTTATGGCAACCAAGTCTAAATCAAAGAGCCTCGAATGCAAAAACCAACAGACAGCCAGAGGTCGACGGACAGAGCTTTGATAAAATATATCCACTCTGAGCACAAAAAGTGTTGGTTTCCTCATGGGAGGGGAAAAACTGCAAAGAGAGTAGGCCAGAGCAAGTTCAGCAGAACTATTGACGGCAATTATCCTCACCAGTTTTTAAGGCAAAGATGAGGTCGTCAAACTCCTGCGACTCCTCGTCTGTGGTGACCAGGTTGGTGTTGATGAAGCTTCCCTCTGTGGCGTACGTCTCCATCACAGGGCTCGGCTTGAACACGCTGGCGGGCTGAATGCTGGTCCGCAGCGACGACGGCTCCCAGTCTGCTGAAATCTGCAGAGTATCAACATCATTTTATGAAGGCTCTTAGAAATCCCATAACATTTTACGCAAGTGTCCGGAGGCCGCTACCAGAAAACTGAAAGTGAATTGTAAATAAGAGCATTTCAGCAGGAAATGCTAAACACACGATAAATGCGGCTCAACAGTATTTTCAGGCTCCTGAGTTAAATCCTATAGAAAACCTGTGAGTTGAGCAGGAGAGGAGAGAAACTAAAAGCCCCTAAATTCTGGACCATCTAGAGACATTGTGCGAGGAGGAAAGTTAATGATCTGTCATGTGCGCCAAACTCATGAAATGTTACAGAGGACTATGAGTCAAAGGATATCAAAGTCTTAACAGCGGGTGTTGGTACCAAATGTGTGGTTCTGGTCACTTTATCAGAAAAAATCATGGATTTGCTAAAAACTGAATTTTGGTGTGTGATTCCTTTGCTACTGACATTCGTTCAAAGTTGATCATAATAATAAAATTAATCAAATGCTAAGGCTGTACTCTATTTTTCTGCATTTTATTTCAACACTTTGCCAGCACCCGACTAGAGGTAAGTAACTCATTGTTAACTTTGATATTAACTGCATAGTTTTATTCTAATTTGTAAATCATTATTAAAAAAAACATCAGCCAAATGTGTAATCATTAAACATTTATGATACAAACAGGTGCTATTGACAATGCTGCTTAAAAAAACACATTGAAAAAAATTAAGCTACTTTGAAAATCTTTCAAATTATTACCAGCATTATTTTTCTAACCATTTATTATATTTTTTCATATTATAAATATCCATTTAAATATATACATATAAAAAAAACAACTCATAAAATTTTAACCTTAGGTGAGACGGCAACAGAGAAAACCTAGGCAGGAATTTGAGTCACACTATGGCCACGTCTGTCAGCTGCGTAATTATGAAAGTGATGAGTGAGGGTCATGCAGAGTGCATGCAGGCCGGCGCTCGGGGTCACAGCACGTTCACAGGGCGAGTAAGCTCACTGGGTCTAGGGTTTCACACTGAGTCCACCCAGCATGACAAGCGGGCATTTCACATTGGGGTGAAAAAAAAAGTTTCATGTTGTTGCTTTTTTATTTGAAGGTTCAGTCATATTTATACGGCAACATAAGGAGGAATGCATTTTTATTTAACGATCAAAGCGTTTTTCTGTTTAATCTCCATCAGATGACTCCGTCCATCTTGTTTAACTGTGGTTTTCATACATCCATGACTGTGAGCAAAAGCCTGCAAGCCTCACTGGGTTCTGACCGGTACAGAACCTCCCTGTGAGGTGAATTAAGCACCACCAGGCACCCTAAATGTCTCATATTCCCCCTTCATTTGAGGCAGACTCAATGGCTCCCATTAGTTGTTTAAATCAGACAACGTTCTAGTCCTTATTTTAAATTCACTCATGAGACTGTCTCATTGAAGGCTTGTTTGCCTGCCATGCTTTTTTTTTTCTGACCATGTCGTTGCCAAATCTCAGAAGGCCAGCGTGTGCTCTCATGAATAAAATACGATTACGTGAGCAGGGAGAGACTCTGAGAAAGAAAAAAGGGAGGAGAGAGTTCCCAGGAGTCTCATCGTCCCCCCGCCTCCCCCTGTTTCTTCACTCCATCTCTCCTTATAGGGTATTCTCTTGGGAAAAGTTGCTGAAGAGTTGCCACTGAAGTGCTGCTCGTCTGTGTGAACAGAGTGTTTTTACATGGGCTCGTGTGCAATGTGCCAGTCTGACACAAAGGTCAGAGGAGGAGTCGATGTGGGAAGACGTACAGACACACAACCACACATTACATCGAGTCCAAACTGTAGCGAAACAAGGGGCAACGGGAAGGGAGGCTTTCAGCAAGGAAGTATGAAATGTTGTTTGTGGAGCCGAACAATAAGCAAATGGAGCCAAGGCAATGAGGGCATGGGAAAAAGAAAGATTGGCGAAAATCAGCCATGAGAGAAAATAAAGCAAAAAAGATTTTAAGAGAATTCAAACACAATTGTCTTCTTACATTAAGTGTGAATTTCCTGTAAAGCCTTTGTCAAGCTGCACTTTTATAGAAATTTGATTCCTATTCATACCCTAAGGATTAAGGGTGATGACGAGGCAGCTGTCCATCTTCAAGAACCTGGAGAAACACCAGCAGCAATAAATCGCTGGAATAAATAAATACGAGTCCTCGTCTAGTCTAGTGGCCAGTGCGTAAAAATAAAGTAAAATAAATAGCGGTGCTGGTGGAGAGGCACTGTTTCTCGTCTTAGTTTTACTCCACGCAAATAAAATTTAATTAGAGGTTCCCATAAAATCGGATCAATTTAAAACTAAAAGAAAAATGGAATAAGAGCGCACCAGTCTCATGTGCTCAGAACAATCCAGAGTGCCAACTAGTCATATTATTGAAAAAAAAAAAAAAAAAAATCTTGGGGCTTTCTCCTAAACTGGATAAATTATTCAAATTAGAGGGTGATTTTAATTAATGTGTAAAGTTATAGTGTTTACACATCTTTAAGAAGGAGGCCCATACGTGTGTGTGTTGTCCGTTTGGGATGACAGATGAAGGCCTGTTTACCTCTTCCATGGCGCTGATGAGATTCTGGGTTGATTTGCTGATGTCGCCTCCCACAGCTGTCGGTCCCCCGGCTGGAAAGGTCAAATCAGGGCGGTCGTGGCCATTCATCTCCACTGTGTAACTCGCTTTAGTCGGCCAACATAACTGGTTGTGCATGACGAAATACACTGCAAACACATACAAGCCCTGTAAAAAAGCAAAAAAAAAAAAAAAGAAGGAAGAAAATCAGCATTAGAAAACAGTATTGCATATGATAAAACATAGAGGAAAGTTTTCTATCCTAACCCTGTTAAAGGGTTACTTCACCCGTGGGTCATGACATCATTGGCATTTGCGTTTCCTCCACTCCCACGTCATGACCAACATTTTCTCAGACACCAACACCGGGCTGGGAATTACAACAAAACACCACAACGCCAAATGCCACAAGTATTCCCGGCATTTCGCAACACTCAACAAGATGTGATGACGGCTGAGAGGGTCACGACATACCAAAGCAAACTGTAAATGTGTTTTAGGACACACGCCGGACAAAGACGGAAACTCGTGCAAACACGCAGAATGTCAAGTTTAATTTAAAATGTACGCTTTCTGGCTCTCATGGTGAACAGCTTTGTCTGGGTTTTTAACGATCTGCCTTAAGCTCAAATCTGGAAAAAACATGAAAAAAAAATAAAAATAAAAATGTTGAGTTCAACCAAGCACAAAAAGTTAGTCTGGATCTGCGACTTTAGCTCTCCCATAAAGTAATCGACATCAATAGATCTTCCCCGGAGGTTTCAGACACAGAGTTAAACACATCATAGGCAGTTGCGGTCAATATTACCGGGAAAGAAAAAAAACAAACAATAACCATAACTGGAAAGTGCTCATTTATGGGAACACTGTGAAACGCTGCACAACAGCAAACAGATGGAAAACACATGAAAGATCCCGCAGGTCATCGGTTTATAAATTCAAACTTAAAATAAATAAATAATAACAAAAAAAGGTAATCCATGGTGTATAAAAATAACCACTGATTTAACATAATTATCAGAATAACACAGGAGATTGGATCTCTTTGTGTTAGAATATGTGCTCAGTGGCCTGCAAAGCAATCGAGCTAGCATAACTTCTTGCTTTGTACCTGCTGAAAAAGAAAATTAATCCACTTTTGTATCATCAAATCAAACATGCTAAACAAAAGGTGCCAAACAAAAGCTCATTTTGTTATCTACATGTGGGTGATTATCACAGATCACTCGCCAGCTGCGCAGCCTGAGAATCAGGCTTTACAACCAGAGGCCTGTTATGTAAGTGTTCCCTGAGTAAGAGGAGACCTCAGAGATGGGAAGCACAATGATGAGCAAAGGTCAGAGGGCACGGAGGGTATTTCGAACACAATAGTATAAAATCATGCACAAGAATAAGGAATGCAGAAGACATATTTTTGTACCACAGTAATCTTAACACGCTCAAAAAGCAGTAGGAAGAAGTTAGAAACTTTCGAACTCCTACCAAATAAACTCATACAATGTTTTCAGATGGACCCTCAGTAATAAATCCTATCAAAATTAAAAATAAACAGGTTAATTCATTTTCCATTTTATCTGGGTTTTCATATGTCCAAATATGTACATCCATACCCATACCCTCATATGCATTAGCCTCAATTTACATATAGACATTAGTGCTATTTCTCACCCATCTTGTGAAGATGACCTCCTTATATTTCCTTTTAAATTGTATTAAATTTTGACTTTGTTTTAACTCCTCATTTAACTTGTTCCATAACTTTTCCCCATGAATTGAAATGCAAAAGCTATTTTTTGATGTTCGTAAACTACGAATCCTTAATTTGAGGAAAATATAAGGAATAGGAGCGTAAATATCTGGGGAAGAAAATCACATCTGAATATCATGATGGGTATTAACTATTTATAGAAAGGAAGGTGGAAAAACATCAACTTGTATTTGACACGTTGCACAAACACACATGGGTTTAAAGGGATTGAAAACAAATAACTGCATTTTCTGTTCAATTCTCTTGAATCAGTTTTTTGCAGATCTGCATTTGGCTGCAATTACAGCTGCAAGTCTTCTGTGGCATGAGTCCAACAGCTTCGCACATTCCTCTATTCAAAATGCCTCAAGTCCAATTAAATTGAACAGAGGGTGTGTCTATAAATTAGTTTTTAAGCCACAATTTTGCAGTCCCATTAGAGTTGACCAACTTCCCTGCTTCTGCTCCAACAAGCCTCCCCACAGCATGGCGCCGGCACCAGCCTGTTTCCCAGTAATAGTTGCAAGTGAGGAGTTGAGTTTATTTTTTTTCCACTCTTTTGTTTTAGATTTAAGAAGTGCACAACTAATAGTTGTTGCTGGCAGATGTGAATTTGTGGAGCTCCTTATTGATGGTCATGATCTTAGATGATTTTGAAGCTTTTTCAAATTTTTTGATGAGGATCATCAGCAGTGCGCCATGAGATGTTAAATGCTTTGGTCAATGTTTTATAACGTTCTCCCAGTTTGCACAGGGAGAACATGCAAACTCCATGCAGAAAGACCAGGGCCAGGAATCGAACCCAGAACCTTCTTGCTGCAAGACAACAGCTCTACCAACTACGCCACTGTACAGCCCATAGAAGACCAGAATTTCAAATGATATTAAAATATACAGATACAAATTTTACTTAGTAAGTAGGCAACTGGTTGCAATGGAATAGGGTTTTAGAGTAAAAGACAACTAAACACAAATTCTCTTTTTATATTTATATTTGTAAAAAAAAAATTATGTATATATATATATATATATATATATATATATATATATATACATATATAACTCACATCACAGTCATGCAATGCCTTCTGTTTCTATTTCATAAAACAGCAATAAAGTTTGCATTTGTAATGTGACAAAACCTTACAAAAGTTCAAGGGGCATTATAAAAAAACAAACAAAAAAAACACGGCTTTGCTGCACTTGCTGATGCAGCATTACTCTACCTGACCTCTTAAAGTGATTATGATGGATACAAAACATTTTCTATGATCATAAAAGAAAAAGAACCACTTCGCGTTTTTTTGTAAAAAATTTCCACATACATATCAGGCATCCTATTCTTAGATAAAGATTAAATAAAAAAGTGCGGGTTGGTAATAAATCATTATGAAAACTGTTACTGTTTCTTCATTGTTGATATTTTTGACAGCTGCTGACATAACGAGGAAAGGTTAACGGGCAGAACGAGGAGATAAAGAGGGGCGCTGCTATGGAAATTCGATTATCTCCTTCTAATTCAGCCTGGTGAAGCGCAGATGCACGGCTGAAAAACAGGGCGGAAGGAGGAAGGAAAAGGTGCAGCCTTTAGATTTAAAGGTCAGTTATTTTCGGCGTAACGTTGAATGCGATTAGCTTCTCAGACCAGTACCGTTAACTGTGCAGCTGGAAACCAGTACCAGTTTTTACGACATTCACTAAACGCAGAGCTCTGAATACTCTGGAGCACGAATACACACACACACACACGCGCGCACACACACATGCACAGCTGTAACATCTGCAACTGTTTAATAATGTTCCGTAATTAGCAGCAGGGAGGTGTGCCTTACAGCTACATGAAGTAAATATGGAAAATTCTTCGAATGGAAAGTTCACGGCACGAAGAAAACAAGAACCACTCTGCAACACCTTGCAGCTGTGACCAACACTCTAATAACTTCCAACCACACAATGGAAACGAAAACCTGAAAAAAAAACCAAGGTTGTGAGTTTAGAAGCAGAAAGTTGAATAATAATGCTGCCAGAGAGCAGTGGTAATGTAGCAGACTTGTCTGACGATGTATCATTTACATTAATTAATAGAGATATACTCACCCTTGATTGTGAATTATACTTTTATTATGTACTTGATCATTGTGTGCAGAGTTTTTGATGTAAACAAACATCAGTCTTTACCACCATAATCTAAGTTTGCACCTACGTTATTTTTTTTCTCTTTCAGTCTGTAAAATCTCCCACTGTCACTAACCTTACCAGTGCCCCCCCTACAGCTGCATGAATTAGGGTATCTCCTGAGAATAAACACACTCAAAAGCCACAAAACACAGATTAGAGCGTTTTTTCCCCTCCCAATTCAGCAGTATCTCAACAAAGTCCCACGCTCACTTTCCTTTTAATCAATATCTTCGGTCACTCGGTTTAGCTTTGGGGCTTTTCACCTGCTCCTGCTTTTATGAATCCTTGTTTGTTCCTGCGTCAAACTTCAGAGGCTCAGCGCTTTGAAGCTGCACTTTTGCTGAAAATCAATCTTCAGCTACAGTATATGTTTTTATCTTCTATTACAGAAGAAAGAGGTTGCCTGCATATTGACACTAGAGGTTGACCCGCCTGAAGAGAAGGGCAATGTGAATCTAAAGGGAATCTATTAAACTGCGACGAACCTTTTAAATTGTATTATCCTCCTTGCAGCTTTGTGCTACAGTGTCCCTGAGTGCATCCAGCTCTCAGTGGCAGGAAGAGTGAAGGTGGAAAACGAAGAAGCTTCTGGTGGCTTTAGTCAAGCGCAGCAGACAGGTCAGGGAAGATGTTGTGGAGACGTTTAGAGCAGGGTTACGTTACAAAACCGTCTAAACCTTTAAGCATTTCATGGAGAACTGTTGAATCCATCAATCAAAAACCAGAAGGGTATCACATTCTCTCCTGCGAGCACAACGTTTTTAAATTTGTAGAATATGTTTCTGCTTTCTCATCTTCCTAAAAGAATAACAGCTCAATCCCAGCTTCTTTGTAAGTCAGATGAATCAGATTCATTTTAAAATCTCTGTATTTGATACCTGTCCACTTCAGGACTGAAATTAAGGTGCTCTATTGTAGCACCTTCACAATGGTGCCTACAGTGTCAAATTTTAAGCTGCTTATTGTATTTGATTTTGTCCCATATGTCCTTCGCTCTCTCAAGTCTTATATTGATATGAAAACGAAGGGAAAAAGGCATATTTTGCTTTTTACAACCCTTCAGCTATGGAAATGTTTTCCTTAAGACCTCAGAGCAACTTACATTTAGGATGTTTCTGAAAGCAAACAAACAACTATTTAGTCTATAGCTAGGTCATAATCTCTTATGGTTAATTATTTTATTTCAAAGTTGGTTATTAAATATTTTTAAGACTTTTTTATCAGCTGTTTTCACCATATAACTGTTCATTTTTAATAATAATACATAATACATCATCAGTTCATGCGCATACATGAGCTACTGATGATGCGAGCTGATCAAACTAACCACATGAGGTCACAGAACCTAACAAAACTTGCCTGAGCTCACAAACCATCGCAAAGTGCGACACTGACTGTTGGCGCTGACATCATCTCGTCTTCCTGGTCGCTGTGCCAACAGGACCAGTTCATTTCGGTCAACACTGTTGCCTTTAGCATGTGAACGCCACATATCACCGTGGGTTACCACAGACCTGTGACTGTGCACTTTACGGCTAAAACGTGGCCTAGAATCTTTGGCAGAAAAATATTTAAAAAAAACCTACTACTGACACTAAAATATGTGAGATATGTGCTCAAGAGAAGCTAAAATGGAGTATTTATTATCTTTTACTTTTAGAGTAATATCAGCTTTTAATGCAAAAACAATTTACACATTTAAAAATAGTATTACTATCCACTCTGGCTTGCACATACACTCACATAAAAGTTGATAAGAAATTGTTAGATCATAGCAATTTAGGGGAACTCCATATTGCTGTGAATGGAATCATGATGCTATTGTACTAGTAGTTCTCACCAAACAGGTTTTAATTTCCTACCACATTGCTGCCAAACCTAGTGTCACATCTGCAGATGCTTCCTAGGGGAGGTTTTTGCCCCTCCACGGTTCAGTTTTAGGTTTAAATGCTATCCTGGTTTACTCTTCTAATATATACAAAGAACAGAATTAGAGTAACGTCTGGACAGATATGAAAATATGATACCATATAGTCCTGATTTCCACCTTTCTCCTGAGGCATCCTCAGCTCTCTGAGGCTGGGCAACAGTGTAGGATCAAATCCAGAAAATGAGAGAAAGACACATTTTAGGTAGAGCAGAATGCAACAACACAATTTTTTTGGTTATCTTTTCCCCTCTTCACATCAAGTGCATTAACCTTGTTTTCAGAATGTGGGATGCACAACTGTAGCGCAAACGTTTATGATAGCAGACTACCAGCGGGTGGTTTTTGTAATCAGCAATCAGCGGGTCGGCAAACAATAAAAGGAGCAAGCGGTCTTACCAGCAGGCAGTTAAAGATGACGTAGAGGATGAGGAGCCACAGGTATCTGTAGCCCATGTGGAGTCCCGCCCACAACCAGACCAGCGAGACGAGCAGAAACAAGTAAAGGACCAGTGGCACCTCTGGAGCACGAAAGAAAAAAACAGAACAAGACTTTAAAACATGACCTGTTAAAAACAACTGCAGCCAAAAACTTAGTGCAGCACATGTGTCTTTTTGTCTTATAGAGACCATTATGTGCACCTGAGCTGCTTTTTGGCTGGATGCCATAATCTGAGTCATTGTATGGATGAGCCCAGCCTTACTTTTTAATGTACACTTGGTGGGACATTTATCTTAGAGTGACAAATAACATCAATTATCCGACTCGGATTTCAAAAATTCCAACCTGCTCATATTGTCTTATTCATTGATAAACCTGCACCAAACATCAGAAATGTGTCTATTTAAGTAGTTAACATCAACACTGCTGTTTTCTAACTCCAACAGCTAATCTTTAAATACTCTCAAATAACAATTGTGTATATTTTCCTTGTGAAATCAGAAAGTGATACTGATTGGAGAGTTTACCTGAGTTCTCAATCATCTATGTTTAGGCCTTGTGTAAAAGCCATCTGATGATACAATGCATCATGCATATGCAGATAGATATTTGAAAGGCTATGCAGGACTTCAAATTTCAATACGCCAATGGAGATTTGAAATTTGTGAAAAAGATGTGGCAAAAAGCAGATAAACCATGTGGATCCAGACTAAAGCCTCAAACACTGAAGCAGACATTCAGCAAGTGACCTTGAATGACCCCCGCCACACAAAGACCTGCCTCTACACTCACATGTCTACCCTCTGCTGCTGTACTCATGTGTTGAGCCTCATGTCATCACTAATATGGCTGAGGGAAAGAGAAATGGATAAACTGGTCTTTTGTAAAAATGGTTGTGATTATTAAGAAATGTATATTTTTTAGATCCTGATGAAAATTCAACTACACGTACATTAAGGTTACAGACCTCAATAGAGTGGATATGACGTAAGTAGCCTGACTGAAAACCCTTCAACTCGCCTGTTTCAACAGGTTCTGTTAACAGATGACCTATAAATGTAAAAGGCGCGACACTTCCTGCATCTTCCAAATAGCACCTAGAAAGCCCACGCACATGTGTGAAATACAGTATGTGCAATAAAAGCAAACATGTGACCACATGGCTCAAAGACTTCCTGTCTGCATATTAGCAAGCAAACACAAAAGTTCTGCCTCCCTGAAAGGGTTTCCTGTGTTTCTAAGATTAAAAGTTCAACCTGTTTCTGAAAAGGTTTCACTGAAAGCTACTTTTTTCTTTTCTTTTCTTTTCTTTTAGAAACATGGGTCTTATTTTGATGCTTTAAAGCAGTCTGCCACTATCAAGACGATAAAGATTAATTCAGTCGTTAAGCAGAGGACATGTACACTTAATCTACATCTTGAATTAATAACTCTTTTTGATTCATAACAGAAAAATTCCAGATAAAATCCCCAGAGAGGCCAAGCAGACAGAGTGAATCTAAGCTCTACCCAAGTCTGATTGCCTTATTAGGAAACATTGTTAGTAGCAGCTTTTGGACTGCAACACATTAGTTTAACACTGTCAGTTTAATAAAATGAAAAAATACACTAGCAGTGATTATCCTCCTGATCTGCCACTAGCAGTTTTCATATCTAATCCACATGGAAGTACTGCAGGTTGAAAGAGTATTTATATCCTCAAATGTTCATACATTATGTCACAGCACATCCATAAATGTCTGTGCATTTTTGGCACTTCTCTCCCAAGGTGTGCAAAGCTTGCAGAGACACAACAACAAAGAAAGAGGTTTGCAAAAACACTTACTTTGGCAGCCTCTGTCCATGCACAACTCTCTTTTCAGATGTTTGTATGCAAAATAAAACTATGTTTACCTTTTCCATGTTTGGAGGGTATGCATGCTTTTTCAAGGCACTGCATCTGTCATGAGTATATGGGGCACATTTGAAGAGACTTTCATTCATCTTACCTTGTCAAAGAAAAGCGAGAATTAAAAAAAAAAGACAAAAATCTGGTTCTAAACTCATCTTTGAATCCTGTGGGGTAAACTTATATAAAACTACTCTGCTGACTCAGGTTAGCTGTAGCTTGCTGCTATGTAGGACACAGTGTCCAGGAGAGTCCACTTCACTTCACAAGTAGGATGGAAACACGGGGCCCAGGTTTGCACAAAAAGCCCTCACTTAGGCGCCACTTTCTTGGTTTTGTCGTTTCCACTCTGCTGCAATGTCTGCTTCGTTTCTCAGACATATTCCTAAATCCCACCTGCTGCCTTCATTGGAGACATATTTCCCTTAAGCCTTCCTCCCAAAACACTGATCATTGTTTATGACGTTTCTGTGGTCTTATTTCTTATCAGAACACTATCAGAAGACAGCTTGAAGACAGCTGGCTCTTTAGATATTTATACTGCTTCCAGCAGCACATACTGTTCGTATCTCATTCGCTCTCCTTCTTCCACTCAAGCACATCTGTCTGCTTCTCCTCTCGAACCAGTTTGATTTTTCCAACCGTGTAAGCACATTCCACTCTCTGGACGAGACAGAGCTCCCACAGTAAGAGCAGGTTCCCAGAGCCAAATGGAGACTGGCTGCAAAATGCTGACTGGCAGTTTGACTAGATATTACCAAGACAGAGAATAACAAAAAACAACAGCAAAAAACAACAACAACAAAAAAACAGTATATGAGCCCAAGACAAAACTGAATATATGCATCTTCCTATGAAGGTTTATGTTTCATTTGTCTGTTTGGATGAGGGAGCTACTCTTCTCCACAACTTCCAGTTTACAGTTTGTATATCAGCAGTGTCTTGGTTTGAAAAGACAAACCAGAAAATACTTAAGAAAGCCTTGAGCGGCGACTCAAACAGGTCAGCAGCTGTAGCAACAGTGAGCTGCAAAGAGGACGTGGTGATAAGATAACATTACACCATCTTCAGCATCGGCATTAAGAGGTAGTTTTGAAAAAAATGATGTAAGAGTTTTGAACTGTAAACATAGGCCTGGGTTGCTGATAAATTAACTGGACAGACTAAGACAGAAGGCATAGGGACTTTCAAAACTATTCATAACCCTTGAATCAATACCCCAAGTGGGGTAAACATGTGGGAGGGAGCACTCTGGTTAGATAAAACCTAAACTTGACTTTTTGCCCTAAATGCCAAATGCTGTATATGGCGGAAACATGACTCTCCACATGACCCAGAACACAGATGAAACACGGCGACGGCAGCGTAATGTTGAGGTGATTCGGCAAAGAAAATTACCTTTATCAAAACAAAAAGCCTTTACTTCACACTTCTGTGCTAGTCTCTCATAAAATTCTGATGAAATGAATTCAAATTTCTGTTTGTTGTTAATGTTCAAAAGGTAAAGTACGCTCACTAGGCACTGTAAACAATAAAACACTTTGCAATAAAACCTTATCCGTCACATGCATTTGTTGATTCCTGCTCTGGCCAATCAATGCCTGAGCAGCGTGTGTTCATGGAGCAACTGGTGCTGTAAAAAGCTTGTATCAGGAAGAACATCGAGTCTCATAAACATTCCTCATGGGCTGAGCTGGGCTGCGATAAGGGTTCTCAGAATACATTTTGATATCCCTAATTTCAAGTTCAGTTTGCCTCCTTTTCATTGCCCAGCACTGCGTCAGGCACAGCGGGAGAGTTCCAGTCATTCTCTGATAGGCACATGTTTTCAAGTGGTACGCAGCGTGCTCAAGCAGACGCTGGCCCAATCCTGCTGACGTCAGCAATCCTTTTAATTACCACTTGTAATTAAAAGGAATTTCAAGTGGTATCCTTAGCCAAATAGATGTGATAGCTGAATAAATACAAGCTGCATTGTTTCACTCACAATAACATGACTTTCAGTAGGGTTTTTTTTTCTCACATAGTCCTGTGAGTTTAACATGTGGGCTTCTCACACTCCTGCGCCAGTAGAAAGATTAGACCTCGACTTATCACACCGGCTGTTTGCTGCGGTGAGGATTTTGAAAATTGTGACCTCAGGATAAGCAACAAGAGTCCTACGAATTTGACAGCTAATTGGAAACGTCAAGGTTGAACTTGAAGCGATAAGGAGTCTCTCATTTAACACTATCTCTAAGGGAGAGCCCGGCCACCCTGCGGAGGAAACCCATTTCGGCCGCTTGTATCCGTGATCTCGTTCTTTCGGTCACGACCCAAAGCTCATGACCATAGATGAGGGTGGGAACGTAGATCGACCGGTAAATCGAGAGCTTCGCCTTTTGACTCAACTCTCTCTTCACCACGACGGACCGGTACAGCGCCCGCTTCACGGCAGACGCTGCCCCAATCCGCCTGTCGATCTCCC
>CAEGAF010017142.1:0-22374 GCA_903067075.1 Micropoecilia bifurca
CTCGGGCATCTGGTCAGGATGCCTCCTGGACGCCTCCCTGGTGAGGTGTTCCGGGCACGTCCCACCGGGAGGAGGGGGAGACCCAGGACACGCTGGAGGGACTATGTCTCTCGGCTGGCCTGGGACGCCTTGGGGTTCCTGGAGGAGCTGGAAGAAGTGGCTGGGGAGAGGGAAGTCTGGGCCTCCCTTCTGAAGCTGCTGCACCCGCGACCCGACTCCGGATAAGCGGAAGAAAATGGATGGATGGATGGATGGATGTGAAACATTACACTTTTTAAAATAAGAAAATGAAATTATGTTTGAAAAGCTTTTTTAAGCATTAGGACCATCTTAGGTTTGAAAAAGTATAAAAACACCGACTGTAGTTAGTGAAACATTTGTAAAGTAAAGTTTATGTTTTTACAAAAATATCTTGGAAAACATTTTCAGCCTGATCTTGTGAATCAAATATCATGTATCCTCCTGCTTCATAAGCTTCCTCTATATATCATTACACCTCTACTCAACAGTTATAAAAATAGATTGAGCTAATAAAAACCAGGAGGTCAGTTTGCTTAGAGGTGTTACAGCGATATCCGTAGTATGTTTATCGTCTGGAGTGCAGATCACAGCCGGGTGACTTCAGCGCAGTCAGTCAGACTTTGATTAATAAGCAAACTGCTTCCCTATTCCAACACCTCCAGTTTCCATCAACATCCATGATCAACTTTAAAAGGCAAAGCTTCAGCTCATTACAAATTACTTTTGTTTTCCAGAGGAAACGCTACGTTAGTGATGTGTTTTTTTAAAATAAATGCACCAAAATAAATAAATGTTTTCCTGCAACGATGACTTTAACTTGTTCTGACCACTAAGGGAATGAGAAAAAGATGTTTAACTGATTAATATTTAATTAACATTCACTTTAATGCAAAACAATGTACAATTCAGTTGCAGGGTTGCATCATGGGAAACACAATGCCACAGTGTAAGTCTGTGTTCAAGCTGAGGTTTGTCATACCAACATGAAATCATGTTACACTTTCTGCACAGCCTAAATTTAGACTGTTTATTTTTCCAATGTAGCAAACACAACTTAGATATCACATCCAGCTTTTGGACCATTTTAACTGGATTAATTTAGAAGTAGCTCTCATTTCATAACGCCATTTTCACTGTTTCTATGACTGACCTAATAGTCCATGAGGTCAGTTCAGGCATGTTTTCCAGGCATGTGAAGTTTCTTTTCATAGGTACAGAGCTCTTGTTAGATGAAACATTGATGCAAACTGAAGTGATGTAATCTGTAACCTGCTTGTGAAATCAGCTGCAGGACTGGAGAAAACCAGGAAGCGGATAATCCTGTTAACTACTCACTGCACGTTTTGCGAGAGCACAGTGTTTCTGCTGATACAGAGAACACAATGTTGCCAAGATTTAAGCCAGTAAGATCAGATGCAACATTTGGTTCAGGTCAGAAAAGAGTTTTTTTTTTCACCTTTTAGGTTTTTTACACATTCCTCACTGCATCAGAAAATGTCAGAAATTAATGTTGAACATCAATCATCTTAAACTTTCGCTGTGAATTCAGAAGGCTTTTGAAATCGTGCCTTAAGGTTAGAAGAGGTGAAACTGGAAGGAAGCCATTTGCTCTTTACTTGCATCCCGAGGCCATCGTTTGGCCCTATCGTCTTCACCAGAGTGGCCTGCTGGCCAGACTCCCAGACCTGCTCTGTTCCAACCAGATATCTTGTTTATTGCTAATAGTTTCCTTTTTCTTACCCCACTTTAGTAACCTTTCAAATCTTGACAAACTTCAAGCAACTGTTGGACATCAAAACTGACTTAAGACTTTTATGATAACAATTTATTTATCCATACAACAGCAGCAAGAGGAGGAGTTTCACTTTATGAGTCAAATACAGTAGAAAACCTTGGGGCACTTCCCCACCTTGATATTCAAGACCTTTCGAATTGCAAAGAGAATTGGCAAATGTGATTTAACTGTGCTTGAAGTTGTGATAAAACTGATCTTAGGCAGGATTTTTCCTGCTACTTTCTAGACTTTCTCAGCAAAGCGATATTCCCACATGTATCAGATCTGCATCTGGGCGAGCCTTTCAATCTGCTGAATTTCACCAGGAACATCAGAGGTTTCTGCACATGCACCATAAACTTCAACTGTACACTGCATGAGGTGACATGATCAATATTTTAGTTAGCTTACAGTCTGAAAACAAAGTGACAATGTAGTCCACTATCAATGTGCAATTTTATGCAAAATGTCACCCTGGAAAAGGTATCTGTGTCACAAGCTGGGACATCACACGGTGACTCTGAAACCTGAAGTTGTTTTTAGGTAATGGTAAAGTTATAAGTACTGTAATGATGCCAAAAGAAAAAAAAATGCAGCAGATGAGGAATAGTTTAGAAAACCATTTTCTGCTGATATTTTTGGTTGAGCACGGAAATGCTTCAACTTTTCACCTTTACAAAATCTCTAATCTGCAACGAATCTCTAACCTCAATTTGCCTTGTACCATCGTAGGACAGGGAGCAGATCAGGCCACCACACAGCTCACAATACTGACCTCGAGGATTAACGTAATTTATTGTTATCTGCCAGTTTGACACACGTAACCACAATTATGGAGGATTATATTTAGTTGCGATTATATTCTGAAGTGCATATCTGGAAGTAAATTGCAGTAATCCAAAGCGTACAGGTGTCGGCAAATCCCACTGATTTTTTTTAGTTGGGATCCACAATTATTATAATGATCTAATTCAGGTAAATAATTAGGTCATTATAATCAGCTTTGATGAACCTCATTGACCTCTGATAAATCTGAAGCAGAAAAGCTCAACACCCAATCACCATTTGGGTAGATTCAGTGTTTAATACTGATTAAAACTAAAAATAATAAAACAGCAGTTTGTAGGAAAAAGTATGATTTTTCAAGTAAATGTTCTGTTTGACACATCGGCGGCTAAACATTTATTTCATTTCCTGTGTAACAACATAAATTCAGCGGATTTAAACTTTATGCCACTGTCTTTCCCAGAATAAAGCCAGCACTGGTTCTCACAGCATCAGGACTCTAGGAATTGTTAGACTGTTACAGTCTGGTGTCATCTGAAAATATCATAGCACAAATGAAAGATTGTGACTATAATGTTATAGAACTGTTTCTGCTCACACCCTTCCCATTGCAGCGGTACAGCTCCATCCTCACAACAGAGCCTGCAGCATAGCACAGGCTGGCCGCTGACGACTTAACTGTCATGCTGGAGCACATACATGAGCATGACTGTCAGCACTAAGACACTTCCCCTGGCTCCTGTTGATTATTGATAATTGAGAGGAGTTTATTTATGCATATGGCATGAATAAACCACAGGGAAGTGGCTCAACAGTGGCTCAACTTTTTCACAGATTACCGTCACAACATAGTGGGGGTTTTAAGAGTCAAACATTTTTTTAAAAGCTACATAAAGCAGCTTTAAGGTAAGTTTAAAAGTTCCCTTCACCTTTCAAAGGTAGAAAAGTTACTGATGCACATTCAGGAAGGATGAAGGCTTTCTTCACCTGATCAGAAAAGCACAGAAATACATTTGTTACTAGATCTATAGCCCATGTTTTTGTTAACTCTTGACCCCTTTCCTTTATTTTGGCTATTAAGATTTTAAAATCTTACATTTCTGATAAGTAAAGATAGAGACGTTGAAGATAATGAAGACATTTAACAGAAAAAAGCTTGAAGGAATAACTAGCAATAATTAAAACCCTGTTCTTTGGCCCCTTCAAATTAACATCTAGAGGAAGCATGTTGAAATCTCAATTGAGGACAACTCTCAAAGCCTTTCACCTCAGAAGCCATGCAGCTTTGTGGATTATTAAGCTGACTAATGCATTTGAGCTTTAATGGAGGGAACACTTCGCCAGTGATGACGTCAGGCAGAAAACGAACCTTTTCTAATCCAAGAACTTATCATTGTGCAGTGAAGAACTGTGCTTTATCACAAGATGTTGTGGACACATTTTATCCCGACAAACCAAAAGCTGGAACTACAACACAGCCATCTAAGGCCGTGCTGGGTCTCTGACAGAGATGGGTCCTTAGTCTCAAAGCAATCAGCACACAACTGAGAGATGGAGCGTGGCGGATCCCTGACGCCACTCAGAGACGGTTTCCTCCAGGCATGATCTTCAGATCTGCGTCAGTACCAGGAAGGAATCTGACAGGGAGCGATTTCACCGCTCTGTCATCGGAAATACATCACATCCTTTCCAAGCGCACCGGCTAAATCCGGCAAACCTCATGAAATGGAACAGAGCAAACTCTGATCTGTAAACACATCTCGCTGTAATTTGAGTAACCATTCCTGACAGTAAATCCTTACACAAAGTAACATAATAGATTGGTGAGGGAATTAAATTATCCTAATTTATTTGTAGTTTTTGAAACTGCTAAGTGACAAGATGAACACTAATTGACTGACGACCTGTCCAGAGTTTACTGAGCATCTTCTGAGCTACGAACAGACTCCAGAAATACACCCACCCACTGATGCTAAACATGATTAACCAGTGCATAAAAAAGATAAAAGAAGGAGTGAACGTCTGACAAAAAAAATATATATCTATCCATACGCCATTGAGTTTTTTGCTACATTAAAAGCTCAGCATATTTTATAATTAACTTAAAACAAGCTCCTATTTTTTGATGAAAACTTACTTTTAAGTTATTTGTGTACAATTTCAAGTGTAAATAACTAAAAACTAAACAAGTATACTTGATAAGACTTTGTGTTTTTGCATGTGCACAGCTTAGCATTGATCAATCGCATATCATCCCAAAGAAAATCCATATAGGTTTGAGGGAGAAGCCTGACAAAGCATCAAAACTTCAAGAAACTTCCACATTCAGGGCTGCAGGAACTACATTTTAAACTCTTTGCAAAACCTTAGAGTTAAATCAAACCTGGCAGTTCGGGTGCCGACATGTAATCCTGTGTCTTAATGATTATACCCCTAAATCTTCTCTTAATTATTACCAGATGATCTTCCCTTGACCACAGGCTACTCACAGTATCTCCTCAAAGAGCAAACCAGGGTCCTAATGACACTGTGTGCAGTTCTGCTGATGAGATTTGAGCAGGTGTCAGTGTTGTGGGGGGCAGAGCTGCCTCCATTGTGATTAATGAAGCAGCTACAAACTCTCCTCTGGGCATCCATTGATTCAATGGCTTTTCTTGCGCTGAATTAATCTGCCAGCAAATATGCGAGACTTATGCCCCGTGCTTTGCTCATATCTGCAGTTTGGGGCAGCCGTGAATCGGCTGGCTGACACTTGGAGCCCAGGAGGGGAGTATATCAGCACGCTGCACAGGGATGAGGCTCGAGCAGAATGACCGAAGAGCAGAGAAAGTTATTTGCACAGAAGCATGTGGCATAAATTAACTGCCTGTTCAAAATCAGCAAAATAATAAAAAAGAGTTTATAAATCGGGATAGGCTTCATCTTCAGGGATATGAGAGTACAGTGAGGACAAGCAGGGTGAAAATTCCTGCATAACTGATGCAAAATGCTTCAGGAAAACTGTTAAGTTGTATATATAGAAGTTATTTATCTGTGGGTTCTGAGCGAGAAGAGACATGAAGCTCAGAGTGTGTGCGTCCCGTTCGCTTTGACACATCACTTTGTCTGAACAGCTTAGCTTCACAAGGACAGAGAAAACTAACACAACATGATTCACTGATGTTGATACCGCAGCCCAGATTCACAACATCCTCCCACCAGGCTTCAGCTTCCCCCTTTCACATGGACTGCAGGACATTTTCTGAGAGGTGAAGAGACACATTTGTCACAAAATTTAAAACATTGGTATGTCTTTTTGATATGAACCACTACTGAGAAAATAGTTACTGAGGAAAAGTTCAAGTGGTCCCAGTCTTTGTTACCAGGGTATTATTTCTCTGTGTAAACCAACGACCGGGACAGAACCGGGAAAGAAAGCTTTTAAATATGCTGCTCTTCATTACTGAAACCAATTACAGAGGGATCTAAAGAGCGAAGAGATGATTTCACTGAACAGTTTTAAAGCTCCACCGAGTGGCAAGGAGACAAAAGCCTCTATCTGTAGATGGTTCATGTACTTTGTTTTATTAAAGTAGAATGTATTTAAAATGTTTTAAAGGTTGAAGTTGCCTTGTTTTTATCTTGTTTTGCTGTTGGTGTAGTTAAATAAAGGTTATGAACAAAGCAGATGACTTAGTTATTATTATAGTAGGAGCAACAGAACTGTGAAGGTTTTCTGATTTAGTTTCTTGCGTCCAGAATATGTGAAATCATACAGAAACATAATGAGACGGTCATGAGTTCCTGCTCATATATTTAATAACATTTTTATTACAGAATCTAAAACCATTCACTTATTCTGCTAAATCCATTTTAGGAAGCTAAGATGGACTATGAGACTGACTGTGAATGTGAATTATGGCAAAATCAGTTTCTGGCTTTAATAACTGCATACAAGATTCATTACAAAGTTAATCTATTATTTAAACAACAATGATGGTAGAGATTTGAGGGTAATTTTAGCAGCTAGTGAGTGATAAATGTTTTGAAAATGGGTTATTTCTTCTGCTATGAAGGGGTGGGATATTTAGAAACCAGTGTAGGCCAGGGGCTCGCAGAAAAATGGCCACAGAGATGGCAGGTGCTTCTGGCTTAATGGACTGTTTCCCTGAAATAATTTGCAGGCTGGGTGGTTGCCAACATTGGCAGGGTCACGAGTGGTTTTCTCCATGCTAGTGCCTGCTTGTGTCCATAATGAAGGCAGCTTTCACCCCAGTGATCATGTCAGTGATCACTGGGGTGATTTTTTTCTAAATTTAGAAAATAGTTTTTACCTTTCGTTTGGCATCTTTTAGGAACTGCTACCCCTTGAAAAACTGTCCGTACCTTAGTTTATCTCAAACTTCTTCGTTTTCTTGAGTTTAATTTTCACTCGGTCAGTCAAAGTTTGGCTAGATTTCAGGAGCAGTGGACAGAAGGTGACATACTTTGTAGAGTTGCTGTGAGCATTAATATGTTCCTGTTTTCATTGTATAATTATGCAAATAAATGAATGTTTACAATGTTTTCCTTCTTGTGCATTTTGTGGTTGCCACAGCAGGTCATCTGTCTTCTTCTTTCATCATCTTTTTTATCATATCCATAAACCCTTATTTGCTCCTTCTTCATGCCTTGCATCACCATATTTTATATGCAGCTGTAAAGCGGAAGAGATTTTCTTTTTTTTTTTTTACAAATTTCCAAAAATGAAGCTCTTTATTGCCAACCTAATTTGAAATGTGTCCTCTACTTTTGTATATGCTTTTTAAGAAATGATCTATTCCTCTCAGTGGTTGTTTGACTGCAGCTAATGATGCTCATTAAACGCCTTCAGCCAGAATCTCAAGTTCTTCTGTCTTGTTTCTGAGGTTGAGTCACATGATAAAAAACAACCTGTCCTCTTTCTGACAATTTATTTAAACTTGCATTTAATTGTTTGCTCAGATGAATGTGGCACCATTTGCATCTGAAAGGATGAACCATGACGTCACACAACAAAGAAGAGTGTTTTAGATCTGCTTTACATTTGCTTCCAGTTTTCACAAATTGTGTGAAATTACCTATCACAAACTGGCACAGCCATAGTGTCCTCATCTAATTGAATATTAAGATTGGTGTATGCAAACATTTGAAATTATCATTTAACAATTAGAAATAACCATCTGAACTAAATTAGCCAAACTTTACTCTTAATTTAACATCAGATAGCGAAAAAAATATTATTTTTATGAAGCGTACGTAACCATCTCTCTTACACTGTAGGTATTAGCGCCTTTACAATAATATCAACAAGTAACATTAATCTCTTGTAGCTGTGCTGCCAATTTAAGCCAATTAGGTTATTGATTAGTTGTGAACATCTTAAACTGATCCGAAAAGTGACAAAAAGAGATCTACTCATATGTCTATGCATTTTAAATAAACAGCGCTTGCACCGGTACCACATCGCTAATGTTGCTTTATTATATTGCACTTTAAAAACAAAAACGCATTTAGTAATTTTCTATAAGCATCTAAATAATTATTGATAACGTTTAACACTTTACAGTGCCACTTTAAAGATCTGGGAAATGAATATATGTGCACTTAAAATTAATTATCGCCGTACGCACATACATTTTATAAATATCACGTGTTTAAAAATAAACAGAAAGGGCGCAAAATACGGTAAGAGTTGCGCGAATGGATAAAACGAGTGCGCTAATTAGTCCTGCCATGCTTCTCTGACAACCTTGTCTCTGTGTCAGTGTAAAAGCACTTTAATTATTATTATTATTATTAAATATAGATATGGGGCTTCACTGTTGCGTCACAGATCACAGGTTCAGGCTACGAGATCTCACGCTGCAATGACGGCGAGAGCGAGAAACACAAAGGGACCTTTCAACAGGATGCCAGTAACAACAGGATGAAATCATTACCATTCCGGCGTTAGAGACATATTCAAAGGGAAGGCAGCCAGGTCTACAGAATGGATCCATTGTCCAAATTGCCCACGTTTGTGAATACAATTAAAGCATGAGATCTAAAAACTAGTGTGCAGCTTTAGGCCTGCAGAAGCAAATGCATTGCTCTGCGACCCGAATGCATCATGCTGGGAACGGACCCCCATCCAGTGGCTCCTCTACAACCTCAGAGGGGGATCGGATCATGCAGGGGGGGAGGAATTGGTGCATGTTTCCCCTTCAGGGATGAAAGCAGTCCGTGCACGGCAAGGGCTCGTCTCTTACCCTTGGAAGCATCCTTGTCTTCTTTAGCCTTCGCCACTTTGCCGCTCATAGATCCCAGTTTGGATGTGTAATTCCCGATTTAGGTAAAAATCGAAATCCCCCTATTTGCTGGCCGTCCTCGGCGAAATCCTTCCCAGAGATAAGGGTTCTGTGAGGAGAGAAACGCCGAGGAGAGTCACGTTATTGTTCTGTTTTCCACAAGAGGACAGCGGCGTTTTGGTGACAGACACATCATGAAGCCTAACAAAGGACAGTGGGGGGGGGAGGATGCAACCCAATTCAGTTCAATTAGGCATCAATGAAAACATCCAACTCCTGCTGCCCTCTGCACACACTCACATGTCACAAGACAAAAGGAGCAGCACCAGTTTCATTAAACATCCGGAACCCAGAACTGTCTCCGTGCCTTACCTTATCTCCTCCACGTTTCCTGCTACATCAATGCACATTGATGAAAGGAAGCGTTCCCACCACGAATCCCGTTATGTACCAAAAAAGAGAAAAAAGAAAATCACGACCTACTCTACTGTGACAAAGGATCAGGGCAGATAAAAAAAAAAAAAAGCTGCGAAATGGAGCGCAGCCTTTCTCGTCCCCAAGAGGTTCTGAAGTCAAAACAGTGAAACACGCCACCTAACCAACCCAGAGAGGAAAGCCATCCAGCGCAGCTCCTGCCACCAGCTTTTGGGTTTTGGCGTCTGCCTCCTTTTTTTTTTCTTTTTTCTTTTTTTTGTCTCTGCGCTGCTCTCTTCTGAACGCTCAGCAGGAACAATCAACAGGACGCACAAAGTGAGAGCGCTCCGCCCGTTTCTGCGCCGATTCACGCAGCGGACATTGGCTTTTGGACCTCAGTATCACTGCTGGGATGTAAACGAGCTGTCCCATCCATAAAAGCGGTGTGTGTGTGTGTGTGCGTGTGTGTGTGAGCCGTGCAGTCGATGCGGTGAAGAATTACTGCTGCTGCTGTTGCTGCTGCTGCATGGCGCGCACCATCTTGCTGTTGCTCTCATTCAGTCGCCTCAGTGGCGGAGCTTTGCGTTTTCCCATTCACATCCAGGCTGCGCTATTCGCCAAACGCTGGCTTTATTACAGGCATAAGTTACAAGGCGGAGCAGTGGCTCTGACTTTTGAAACGCAAAAACAGAAGGTAAATAATGTAAAAACTGTTTCATTGTTACCAGTTCACACTGTGGCACCTGTGTGACCCAACAGGTGAGTTTGGAGATCGGGCCCCAGTAGGTGCAGCTCAGTAAAATAAAGCATAAAAGTATCACGTTGTGTAATTTAAGCTCAACCAGCTCATGTCTTATATAGATTCACTACATGCACAGTTGAAGCTCTTAATTAAAAAGAATTTACAAACATTACTGTAATACAGAAATATCAGCCTTCTAATATATTATCTAAGTGCCATGCAATATATGCCCTAAGGGCTTCGTTTTTGTGATTTATTGCACCAATGTGTTGTGGCCTAAAGGCAATTGTGAGTTCAGAAGCCCATTTCACTTCAATATCAGCCTCCGGCTTATTTACATTGTTTGCCCTGGTGCCTGTCGTCTTCCTCTTGACTATACTCCATACCCGCTCTGTGGGATTTAGGCCAAGCAAATTTTCCGGTCAGCAAAGCACAGTGATAACTGAGTCATTAAACTTGGTAATGATGGTTTTGGTAATGTAGGCCGGTGCCAAGTTATGCTGGGAAATGAAATCTGTGCCTCCATAAAGAGAAGGATGAGGCGATCAAAAGTTTCCTGGTAGACAGCTGCTCAGATCACACACTTAACAAAATACAAATAAAACCAGCAAATGGCTTCCGAGATCATCTCTGGTTTGTGAGTGTCGCACACAAGCAATGAGATCCACGTCTGGGACGCGTCTTGTTGCAGCTCTTGAACCGCAAGCTGACTCCAGGCTTTATAAATCTCCTCCGGCTTTTTCCTCTCAAGAGTGTGATTAATCCACGTTGCTTCTCCCAATCAACTTTCCATTAATATGCTTGGATGCGTCACTATTAATATCCAGGATCTTTTATGGCTTATACTCCTCACGGAGGGTGACAATCTGTAAATATGTTTATCAGTTTATTCACATTCACTTCCACCTGTACTAACTCTTAATGTGTTCTTATTTTCAAAGTCAAATTCACACTGACAGCAGGCTCATAAAGTCTGAATCCCCACTGTGAAATTTCAGAAAATGCAATGATTTTAAAAGCAAACTAGTAAAGAAATCACAAGAGGCACACAAGTCAAGCTGAAAATGGTAAACACTGCAGGCAGACAAGGTGAAGGAGAAGTGAGATTAGAAACAAACAAATAAAAGAAAGCGAATTACAAATGGATAGACAAAAAAAACTAATTATTTTTTTCCTTTCTGTGACGTCATTGGATACAAGGTTGTGAAAGCCTGATTAGGGTTTTGTATTTTGTTTTACAGCTAAATAGAAAAGAAGCAAACAAAAAACACTAAAACTCACCAAAGCTTGTTGATCTGCAGGAGACAAACTAAATCTAATGTAAGTTTTGCAAAAAGTATGCAGCAGCTATTTGACTATTTCTTACCATACAGTAATAATTTTCTGCTTTGTGAGACTAAATTTGAATAAATTGTGATTAAATTGTTTTATTCCCAGTAACATTTGATTTTGAAGGGCATGGATATAAAGTCCTTACCTTGACACTGCGGAGAAGCCTGGAAGCTGCAGCTGAACCTTCCTGTTAAAGTCTCCAGTTTCATGCAGTAATGTCACCACATGGAAAGTTCACTCTGACTTGTCATTAGAGCTTCAATGTTGACGTCAGAACCCAACACACAGCAGAGTTTTAGCTTTGATCCAGAAGTCCAGTCCGATCCCAGCTGGATATTTGCAGAGGTGATGTGACATCTCCAGGTTGAGCAGGTCTGTGCTGCTCTGTGGTGTAGAGGAAACAGACCTGAGGTTGGAAGGTTGCAAGATCTGTTATTTTTAGAAGAAACTTGAACCTCTTTGAACTTTCTTGACATGCTCAGATCTTCTTCCATTTGTCTAAGTTTGTCTGATGTGTTGCAAAGTAAAGTGCCTCAAACGGTCAGTGCAGATTTTGCACAAAGATACTTTCTTTTGTCTCTGGATTAAAAGAATGACCTATGCTGAATTAAAAAAAAAAATTCAGAGTTTAAGTTGCATTTGACTCAACCTGAGTTATAAAACAAAAAAAGAGTATTTTCACAGTAACGTAAACACTGACGTATTTCAGAGATCTGCCTCACAAGATGGACACTTGCACAATCTACTGCATAAGATGCGAGGGTTAGAGAGAGTGTAAATGTCACTGGATTGTGTTCCCACTGTGTCCATGGCCTGTGACCTGCTTTGACCTTTCCAGCAGAGCTGCGTTCGTCCTCAGTCTGTTTAAAGCAAAGCCCAGAGGCATGTTTGATTCGGCAGTAGCAACCTCCTGACTCACACTCTGTCATACCCAGCCAGTGTCCACCCATGTCACAAAATAACTCTGAATCACTTGTTTTGAGCTGCTGATTGCGATATTTCAGCCAGATAACAATGACAACGCTTTCCGCTCATGTTATTCCACACAAACGCACAGAGACAAGTCTGTGTGCTTGCAAAATTACAATTTTTATGTAAGACAACACCCTTCAAAATGATCAGCAATGTTAGAAAAATATCTTAAATGTCTGATAAATTAAGTTTTAAAATAATTTAGAGCTGTGTGTATGTTATGCAAGCTTAAAATAAAGATTTTAGGTTGTGTCTAACTAAAATGAAACTGACAAGGTCTTATATAGAGGTGTCTGTGTAGTCATTTATCTAAACTATGAGATTAACTCCAAAATCAGAACATCATTTCTCAAGAAAACAATTACCAACTTTAATTTCTAGGTCTGAAATTGTCTAGTCTTTCAATGTCAGTGGAAATAATTCAAATTATCTTCATCTTCAGTGTCAGAAATAACAAGGAAAAGCACTGCTCGACATTTTATAAGCAAAATAAATTTCTAATCAACTGACCAATTAGCGGATGAGTGAATTAACCATTTTTCTCAGTGGGAAGGGATGTTTTTAAGAAAGTTTAAACGTTTCAAGGCATTCAGTGGAGATTTTAAAATCCTTAACTCCAGTATATTTCATCAAACACAGCACTCTGAACCAAACAGAAATTTATAGACATTTGTGAAAAGGAGGCAACTACTGAAAGAAAACCACAAAACCAATGGATGAGCCAGCTTCTACTGAAACAGAGGAGATACTGTCATACTGCAGGACTGACATAAAGACAGAGAAATGAGAATAACTGGGCATTTCTGAGCGCAATGTGTTTCTTTGTGTCAGACAGCTGCAGGATTATGATTTGAGGTACACAAGTGTTGGCATTGACTCTGAAGTATCTAAAGAGCTGGAATCTGCCAAAGTAACACATTTATCCATGTTGAATGGCAAGGCATATGTTAAAATCAGCTTTAAGTTGCATGAAGTGTTCACACATTTCGTCTGCACTTTGAAATGGGTCCATATTTGATGAGGCTGAAGAAACAGTAAGGAAACAATTTCATTTGCTGCTGTTGGGGAACAAACTTCAAGAAAATTGAAAAACAGGAAAATTCTTCAGTAACACTGGATTCCTTTAAATCAAGGCATATGGCTGCCTTTGATTAATAACTGGAACGTTGATCAATATTTCTGATGTATTTACTTGATGATTTGACAAATTGAAATGTTTATTGCTTGTTCCATAATTGGTTTATGTATTTGGGATAAAGTGGTTAAGTTTATCACCTGTCTCTTAGATATATTTATGATTTATTTAATCTTTCCACATCCTTAATTTAACTTTGCTTCACTCACTTGTTTGTAGTTGCATTATGTTGAAGTTTACATTCATTCATGTGTTTTTTTTCAAGCTGACAATACTAGAACATGAGACTAATATGACTGTTTCTTTTGTTACAAAATACATTTGTGGTAATTACCGTATTTGTTTGTTTCTTTTATACTTACCATTGCTTGACCCTTTAGATGTTGCAGCCTGCGCAGCATTTCCTGTTTAAATGGGTGCATGATGTCACTGATTACATCACTGAATGCAGCCAAATGGCTGATTTTCTTTTTTTATTGTTCTATTTGGTTTTTTTAGTGTAACATTTTGAGTTTCCCCACACTAAATGTTTAATTTTGCAGACCATCTAGTTATGTAGATGAGGTTGTAAACTAGATTAATATTCTGATTCCTGTTTCTTTGTTTAGATTTTGTACCTGTTTTCCTGTGGTTTGGTCTAATGAAATGCAGATGTGTTGGCAATTCTGTATGAAACCAGTAAGATTTTAGATATATGAGAGGAACATCAGAAAAATAAAGATGTTAAAGAATAAAACACGTCAGAAGAACCTGAAGATGGCTTATGAAGTTGCTTTCTTATCACCTTCTTTGACCATTGAGAACACAGTATTATGTTTTTTTATGGTGTAAAGCCCTTTAAAGCTTGACTTAAAATCAAAGCCAGGGCCTATAGAAGCCAAAATATGTAATGTGGATAAACTTTAAGTTCTCTCTCAGGAGCAAGCTGTAGGTGATTGGATTTTGATGATTTGGATATCGCTGTTATCAGTTAGCTATCAAATTAAACAAGAAGCGCCTGCTTTATTCACGCTCAGGGTGTCGCTGATGAGGTAATCAGGCTGCTTCTCCTACAGGAGTGTGGCTAATGACAACAGTTTCCAGCTTTAATCAGTGAGGTCAAGGGCTGCTTGGGGAATTAGTATCTGCTGGGAGTCAGAAATTTAAATTTTCTATAGTCAATCGCCTCACGTTCAAATACAGCCAGAGTTACACAGTTTTATATTAAGATATGAGATCTGAAAACAAAACTTAAAGTTGGCATTCACAAATGTGCAAAGACTGGGTTAAAATACTGCATGCCATGCTCACTTATTTATTATAAATCAACAATATTGGGTAATAATGTGCAACACAACCAAATTCAAACTTGAAAAGAAAAATACAGTAAAGATGGCATATACGTCTGTAGTTTAATATACAGGCATTCAAAATGGATGACTTCATCAACATTATAGAAAACAATGTTTTGCTATGTTAACATTTCAAAGGTCTGAAATTCACTTCAAACACTATGAAAGAGTCAGCAAATTAAAAATTATTGCTGGTCAGAGTCAAAATGTAACTAATTCCGTCACATTTCTATCCCATGTGTCAGAAAAGTGACATAGCAGCTCCCAAGATCACGTTTTTATATCTGTCATGACAAACATGAGCCACATCTGCAGCCTCTGACCCACATCAAGCCACCACAATCCCACATGGCAGTGAATAATTACTACCTGAAGCGTGTTTATTAGTGTAACGACTCACCCATTTCTACCCAATTTATCCAGTTCAATATGCCTTTTTTTGTGTGTGTGTAAATTTGTGTTTCTGACATCAGTCAAGAAAACAACAGAGCTTTGAGGGCACATTGTGACCAGGAGCAGTGGAAGCTCCACTTTTCATTAACGGTGGCTGAACATCACAAAGCCGCCAGCAACTGTCAGCCTGGCTGCATCGCAGCACCAAGAGTGGATCTGAGCTTTCATTTTTCATGAACTCACAGTGTAAATGTACCATCAGAACACTATGAGGAAACATGAGCGTCGCTCGCTTGCGTTAGATACAGTCAGCTTCTGCTGCCGGGTTTTCTAACATCCTAAAATTAGGAATCGAATGCTGACGGCTCACTGGCACACTAACCTTTCTCTGACAATGACTTAAACTAAATTAAAATTCACTAACTGACATCTTATTTTTTATAATTAAGTAAAATACATGTAAATGAGTCACTATACTTTTACTTATAATACCATGCAACAGCATCCATAACCCTGTACGTTTGTTTTTTACATTTTTGCCATTTTAACTATAAAACCACAGACTTCAACACATTTTGTTAACATATTATGTGATAGACCAACACAAAGCTATAATTCAGTGAAATACATGGCGATACATGGTTTTGATTTCCATTATTTTGCCAATAAAAATATCTGAAAATATTGGTAAACATCTGTATTAAGTCCATTTTAACTCTTATACCCCTAAATAAATGTTACAAGTAAAACCTTCCCATATTTTCAGGTCATTGTATCACCTGAACATTTACTTGACCTGAAAAACAAAAATAGTCAAATAAAAGTGTAGTTTGTGTATATTGTGTTCAACCCCATGAATCTGCATTATTTGCTTTTACAGCAGCGAACCACATCCACTGAATGACGTTTTCACCAAAGCACTTCAACAGGTTTTTTCTGCATTTAGCTGACTCCATTTTCTCTTTAACTTTGACATCTATCCTTGTTCTTGCAGAAGCAAAGCAACTTTTGTTCTAGCTGAAAAGAATAGTTTTGTTGTGTTTCCTCTTCACTTCCTTTCTTTCAACAGCAGCTTTCTGTCATTCTTCAATAATAAAGAAGAGTGGTATGAATACTTTCACAAAGCCATAAAACCTTCTTCAGGACAATAAAAAGTACTTCCTTTTATGCAAAAGGGCATTTGTGCGACAGGACACAGAATATGCAGCTTTAAAGTCAGAAATAAATCATTAATTCATGTAGCAAGCTATCTGAAATATCACATTAATGTCAATGATTCATCAAGAGGAGGGTGAAGTAGGCGTTTGCCTTCAGGGACTCTCTCATCCTCCATAGAGCTCCCTGTGGATATTACTGCACAACCTTAAAAGAGGAGTGTTGTGAGGAAGGCATGATAGCGCAGCTCCACTTTTAGTTTTTGAGTATAAAACGATAAAAAAATTACATTTTTAGTTCTCCTCTCTCCCAAAATGTTCAGTTTGACATTCGATTTCAGTAAAAAAATCCTTAAAACTTGTTAAGTTTTCGAAAATGTCTTTGTTGGGAAACCAGACAGATTTGGTATTGAATATTAATGTTGGAAGGACCCTCCAAAGAGGAAGGACATGTAAACAAATACATTTCTTTACATGTTCAGACTCTGAACTGCAAACAACAAATGTTGAATATTTTTTAAATTTTTCAAATGACCATTGTGATCACTACAGATGTTCAGTAATTTTCTTAATTCTAACTCTTTAAATGCACATTTTAAAGATGGAAACCTAATCTTTAATGTCTCTCTATGTGACATCCCAGCTTGAACAAAATGCTCTCAACTTTGCTTCTGGTCACCTTTTATTTTAAACTTTGAATATTTTTTCCCCACCTAAGTTTCTTTAAAACAGAAAAATGCTCTTTTAAACATTATGTTACAATCATAGATTTTAAGTGACAATATTTGATCATTCATGAGAAGAAAATAGAAGAAAAACTGTAGAAGGAACACAGATAACTCAAAAAACAATCGCAGGATTTTGAGAAAGAAAAACACAGCTAAACTAAAATTAAATAAAATAAAACAATAATCCAGGAGTGTTAGAATGATTTGTTTAATAGTTATTTGGGATTTCTGGATAATTTTCAAAGCTTTTCTTTGGACTTCAGCTGCTTTCCTACCTATCAGCAATAAATATTCAAGAGCGAATTAAAATAAATCTGTGGAGTAAAGATACAGAATCCAAGAGATCCATCACTATGAGCTCTTTGAAAATCACCTGCTGGTTTTAAAATATCTTTTCATATCTGTAAAGCTGTTCCATTTCTGTACTTTTAAAAGTAGATTCTACCAGAGTAATTTAACATACCTCGATATTCTCAGCAATATAAACTCTGACTCAGCAGCTGCAGCGGGATATGCTGTATGACAGCTGGAGAACAGAACTCCACTCTGCACAAAATGTCAATGGCAATAATTTCATTGTTAATAAAAAATGATAAAGCTTCAGAAGCTGAAAACAATGGGGTTTAGCCTCAGGTGCAGGAGGAAATCAACCAGACGAAGAAGTAAATCTTCATCTGGAACAACATGACAGTGACGCTAATGCTAAAAACCTGGCTGCTAAAGCCTTTCTGTAACCCCACACTCAGGTCAAGTCAAGTTTATCTGCACAACACGTTTCAGCAACAAGCCATTTCATCGTGCTTTCCTTGATAAAAACATAAGACAATAGTTTTTAATCCATCCATCCATCCATCCATCCATCCATCCATCCATCCATCCATCCATCCATCCATTTTCTTTACACCCTTGTCCCTTAGTGGGGTCAGGAGGTGCTGGTGCCTCTCCAGCTAACGAACCAGAAGACCTGAGAGGTCTGGAAAGTTGATACAATGACAACAGGTTAAACATTAATGAGAACACAAGCAGCAATAATCTGCAGCTGTTGCAGTAATCAGTTTGACTAAAGATAAATGCAGGGATGAGCTTCTCATGATCTTGCTGGGACATTAGAAATGTTCTTCAGGTGATTGATTCGTAATTGTCTTCATCTGTCTTTATATGTTCAGGTTCCAAGTATCTGGGTAGTAGACAAATAAACTTTAGTGAAGGTCCATAACAGTCAGCAAGAAAATGTAGATCCAGAGTCAGACTGTGCAAAATGTCACATTTTTAAAGAATGAAAGAATGGAAACAGAAGAAAAGCAACAAAGTTCAGAAAGATTTCACTCTCAAAATGAGTTTAGTAATCATAAAAAAATAGTAATCAAGTTTTGCAGAACAATATCCAATATTAACACTGGACTAACTAGAAACAACAATCTTACAATTAGGCATATTAGGTTAAGATCTGCAGCCAGCGCTTCCTGTTCATGCTATGTCAGCATTTGATAGGATCAATCAATCAATCAAGTTCAATTGTTTAGCACATATCAATAACAAGGTATATTGTGTATGTTTCCCTGTGTATTTAATCCCACCTGTGTCGCCTGCTCCCTGTGGGATCCTTGTCGTGTCGCTGCAGTTGTGTCTCGTCTCCCTGCCTTTGGTTCCTCGGGTTTTGGTTCCAGTTGCTACCAGTGTCTGGGTGCCTTGTCTTTCTGCTCACCTGGGCTGCCTGGATATTGTACTTTTCGTCTGGACTTCTGTTTTCTTCGTTGTCATTATTAAACCATCATTTTCTCCATAACCTGACCACCAACCTCACCAACGTCAAACCACAGTTCATGACACACTAAGGCAGTTCAAAGAGCTTTACATCATAAAAACACAAAAGTACAAAGTCATAGAACACAGTTAACAACTGAAACATGACATTTTACCATGTGCTGTTGTAACACATCAAAATGTTGGTTAGTGTTTCATTTATGATGCTTCAGAAGCAACTCTAAGCAGATGAGCTTTTACTACAGATTTAAAGTCACTCAGTGTTTCAGCTGTTTTACTGGATGAGTCTCCAAACTGTTAAAATCATGCAGCAAGGTAGCAAAGGATCAAACTAAAACACTAAAACATCAAAACAACTTTCCAAGCTCAAAGGAATAAATAAAATTCAGACAATACATTATTGGGAAAGCAACTGAAAAAGTGCCTTATGTCTAAAACAGCTCAGTAAACTGACTTGAATTTGGCTGCTTACTTCAGATTTGTGATCATCAGACCAAAACAGTCAGCGTTTTTGCTGAATGCCTTTTTTCTCTCCTGTGCTCTGAGTTCACCTTAACCGGACGAGGCAGATGGCCGCTCATGCTGAGCCTGGCCCTGCCAGAGGGTTCTTCCTCTTAAAAGGAACCGTTTCCTACCTACTGATGCCAAACGCCGCTCAGGGAGAAGGAGATTTTCGGGTTTCTCCTGGTCTAATTTTAACCACGCAGCCATAAAATGGGGTGCAGTGTAGGTTATTGTATTGGTTGTGTACTGTATAAATAGTAAATAAAAATGTTAATTAAAAAATAAAACTATTTTCTACATATATTAAATCAGGTGTGATTTGTTAATGGGTGGATTTTAAAGGTTTGGAGCTGAAGGTGTGACATTGTTCGCCCTGTGACGGCTGCGTTCGAAAAGCAACTGTTCATCACAGCGTGACAATGCAAGTAATTAACAGGAATCCATCTTTTGCACCAGAGCATTTAGTTAATTAGACAAAATAGCCTGAGGGAAGGTGATAACATGGGCAGCCACTTTAAGCTGCAATCTTTTATTCCCTTTTTAAAATAACCCTTTTCTCTGACAACAATGTTAGCATGACTTTTGATATAAAGTAATTTAAAGAGTTTGTTTTAATTTTACCACCACATGAGATTTTGTAGATGGTCTTGTGATAATCTAGAATAATAGAATTTCTAGAGATATTTCTCCAAACTGTGATATATTTTCCATTAGGCTGCTAAATTTTCAGTCACTGGTGTCAAAAATTAACTGCACTTTAGGCAAAAAAATTAAGACTGCCAATAAATTATCAAATTTTTACATTTCAACATGTTGAAACCCCGAACTCCAATTTATTTAAGTGTTATTTTAAGTGATGGGCCAACACAAAGTTGTACTCTGAAGAGGGAGAAACTAACTAAATTAATTTCTTAATTCCTTGCAAGAAAAATGACTAACAATGCAGCAGTTCTGTGGAAAAAAAGTTTAAAAAAATCATAACATGAATAAGTATGTGCAAAAGGTTGAGGTGTATGATACAATTGCAAAGCACCAACTCAATGTTTCCTACTGTGATGCAGTTTATCTGATTCTGCTGAGTCACATCCACAAAAATACTCAACAGAAAACGGTTTTACCAGAACAAAGCATGACCCGTTTGTAGACGACAACACGTCCCTGGTGGATCCCCCCGCTTCCATCCCCCAAAACAAATAAAACAGAGAAAAGTAAACCTGGGCAGCCTGAACTCCCCCACGACCCGAGAGATGCAACTCAGAAACAATCAATAGATGCAGGTGAGCGTCAGAGATTTGACTGTCTGCGAGGCCCTGACACAGACCTCCACCGCAGTGACTAATCTAATTGGAGTCGACACAGACTCCCCGACTGCTAAAGAACAAGGGAAGACAGACATGTCTAAGAGAGCTTCTTTAATCAATAAATGTCTACACATTACTTCGTATTATTTCTCCATTCATACATCCACTCTGTCTAAAATAAATAAGTCAAAACAGCATGCACGTTTCATGATTTATCATCAAATTACTGAGAATTTTTTTTTTTTCTCTGCTCTCTGAAGACTGAAAGCCCAGTCATTTAGAGGTCGTTGTCCTCACCGCTGTTAAACTGGGCTTAGACTGCATGGAAAGTTTGGCATTATGAAGCCCACATGCTCTCCATGAGGCTCAGCAACAGATTTACATTTAGAAATATGACTCAGGGAAAACAGCGCAGGGTTTGTTTTGACTGAGGCTGAACACGAGACATCAGCTGCGGCGAAAGTCTGTTTATTTAAAACTCTGAAAGTTTGGAAATCATGTTATAAACAAACATATTTACAACTACTGAACCCTGATGCTTGTCTTGTGTGGAGATTGAGAAGATCCAGCTTCAAGAAGACAGCGTTAATTACTCAAGCATGAATTATTTAGCCTCTGAACGATTGAGGGAAATAAAAATCCCCGCAGTCGATAGTTGTTGACACTTGAGAGGACTTTGGACTCCCTGTGAGGGAATTCCACAGTCAGTGATGGGTTTCATCTTATACACTAGACTAGAAAATGATACCACAGCTAAATCTTTAGCTGGCATGCTGAATCAGCATCCAAGGTCCCTGAATGCATCATTGTGTCGAGTATTGACTGACCATATTGAATGATCGGTAGAGGCTGTGAGGACAACAGGTAGAAAGAAAAAAAAACATTAGACAGTTTGGGGTAAGTTCACATGATGCTCAGTTTGTGATGATTTGCTGTAAATAATGTAACATTATATCTTATTGTTAATGCCTTACATGCTGTTCTCTAAAATGGGCAAATAAATTAAGAATAGTGGGGGGATAAACACTTTTGATCTCAGGTGCGTCAGTTCTATGAAATGTGTTGGGTACTGGCAGGAAATATCACAGCTCCCCTCAAAAAATGACCTTGGAATAACAGCAGCAGGGATGGGAATGTAACGCCAGGTCAACAGGTCTGGGGTTTATTTAGGGGAAGATCCATTTAAAGCTCTGAAGGTGAACAGAAAGATTTTAAACTCAGACATGCAGTGATATGAATGTGTCCAGTTGTGAAAGAAAGACATTTACAGCCAGCTGGAGAGCAACAATTAGACCTGGTGGAGTTGAATTTGTCCCAACAAACAATTTCAGTTTGGTTGAATTTAGTTAAATTATGTGAGCCATAAACTGAAAGCATGAAAGACAATAAAACGGTGTATCCTAAACTTCACTGATTTTGTTCAGTTATCCAAAAAGGAGTGAGACTTGATGTTTCTGCAGTGAACCTCATCTAACAAGTAATGAGGCGCCACCTTGTGGTAAACCCTTCAAAGTACATTTTTTAAAATTCTTCCCTGGCTTGGCTTTATGCACTAAAGATGTTTACATTTTAAGTTTTTCTAAAGAGATGGCAGCATTGACATTTCATTCACATTTCCTTGTGAGAATATAAAAATTCAATGAAAATTGAAAAAACACATATATTTTTAAATAAAGTCGTACTCAGTTCATGTCTGAACCTCAATGAAGTTATATTCAATTAATACAAAACAGTTT